>JAQGAS010000145.1:0-91865 GCA_034686365.1 Pachymerium ferrugineum | reverse complement strand
AGTCAATCTCTTCAAGCCAAATAAAATCCCACTTTATTAAATCGTTTCATTTTCATGCACTAAAATTCAGTTTGAAAACGTAGGAAATTTGCTCGCATTACATGTGTAGGAGAATCATTGGCACTCGCACGAAGATCGGGCCACCAATTTCACGCTGTTGCCGCCTTTGAATGGCGCTCCGTTTGTCTTCAATGGCGCTTTATGAGCCAGCCAAGCGATCAATGCCCGTGCTCATATGCTCGCATCGCATCCCTTTCCTGTAATTTCAAGACGAAATCTCTATTTTTTCCTACTTTTTTCTCTAGTCCAACGATAATTGTAGAATTGAAATTTTTCCTCTCTCTATCAAAAAACCAACTCGTTTGTTTCGCCCGATATTATTATTTTTGTTTAACCTTCCTTCTCAATGCAGGAAAATAAAAACCTTATTTTGAATATTTTTTTTGTTCCTTATTCTGGGTGTGTACAGAGACAAGGGGAGAGGTAGGTGTGTGCAAAATCGATTTTAAATGGTGCGCGTGAATTTTGCAAGTTGATTACATTTCAATTGAAGCAGATCTGCACATGGGAAATGTTATAATCAACATAATGGTATTTGAAAGAACTCTAAAAACATATTATACTTTGTTATTTAAACGAAGAAGAAGAATAAAGCTTAACGCCGCCAGGGACAACTTGTTGTATAATACATATGGAACTCATGGCATATCTCATAAAATTTGATTTATATAGTATAAGTATAATGTATACTTTTAGTGTACATGATTTTTGCATTGAAATGTTTCAAGTTCAAACATTTATTCATTTTTGTACTAATGTTCCTATGTTGAGCATTTACGTCAAAGAAATCAAAATATAAAACTGGTGCAAATTGAATGCAGTTTGGATTTTAGTTGAAAGGGAGAACTGCATGTACCTCTGTTATTGCAAATGTAACTGAAGAAAGTGATCTTTTTGTTCATTTTTTTAAAATGTAACTTGATTATAATATTAGCACAGACAATACATTCAGGAAAATTCATCAATTTATGATCAAATTATGATCAATTGATCACTTGACTTGTACCTACTACTAATTCACCAATGACTAAACTGCACAATGCGATTACAAAATGATTAAAAAATGATCAGGTGTAAAATACAGAAATATCAACAAATGCAAATAAATGTATAAAAACTATTTTAACATTTCGAAATTATTATGATTTACTTCTCATCTCACTGCCACCACAATACTTACTTAGACATCTTGAACCACTTACCACTAAACACTAGCAACAGCCAATTTTTAAACCGTTTAACTGCAAATCCAAACCTAATTTAAAAAAATCTAAACTACCACTTATTAAACCTATTAAAAAAAAAGCAAAACTGCATTTCGATAACGTCAATTAAACATTCATTAAAACATACAATTTTAATCACACGCCAGCTTAAAATAAACATCATTAAAAGAAAAGTGATACATTAAAAAAAATTATTTAATTTAACTTAAGAGTTACGTTTAGGCCTAAATTGAGTGTCACAAAAATGACCTGAAGCAGACGTCATCAATCACTATTAGGTAATAATCAATTAGTAGGTCGACACCTCGTGCGGGTATGGAGTTCTGTCGGTAGGGGGACACCCCGCAGAGTTCTCGCTCGCGCCGCGTGCTGCGAGAGGAGGACCCACGCAGCGGGGGAGCGGCCCCTCGGCAGCCTTCTGCTCGTTGGCCGTGTAATTACCAGTGCATGCAAGTCGACAGAATGAAGAGCGAATTAGATCAATGGCCCGAGCAACGTTCCATGCTTCAATGGTCACAATGGGTGAGGGTGTAGCAGGGTAGCAAGGGGTTATAGGCATGATAAGATGGAGGTGTTGGAATTGGTTTATGTACTGAATTTTTATCTCTCCAGTTATTGAATGTAATTTCAACGAATTTGAATTACTCTTAGGTCATGTATGATTTAAATGTACAGATGTGCATTAAGTCATTCTGAAATTGTTTTCAATGGCCTTATTTAGTATTAAGTACTACATTTTTTTTTTGAATATTAAAAACGTGTCTAATGAAATTTTTATTTGGGTTTTTAGTAGTTTTACGGGCGGCATTTATTAGGCGAGAAACCGTTGTGTACAATTTGTTAGAAAACATAAATTACTTACAAATTTCAGGTTTTAGTTTGTTATTGGTTGGGTCAATGTTTTGAGTATTGCTCACATCTTGCAAGATTTTTGTTAAGTAAATATACGGGATTGAGTTTTTATTAACACTCCATATAATCTAAGCTGAACTATAAGGCTATTTTCTATACTGTGCAAATTATCTGATTTTATTAATAACATTTCTTTGAAACAGAAAATGTTTCTTGTCGTACTGAAAACTGGATTAGTTTGCAAAGCTAATGCAGTTCTTCAACGAACCAATAAAATGGACTTATACCTTAAAAATTGTGATACAACTGCAACTTAGAATATTTTGTTAAATTTTAAAGGAAATACTACGCTATCATAAAAGTTGTACTGCTTTGGAAAATTCAGTTCCCACAAAACGTATTAATAATTTCTCTTCAATTCTTATATTTCACACATCCAACACTCGACTTCACAGGAATTTCTCTCAATCGACCAAAATAATCCACCCCAAATTCAATTCTTCGATCAGCAAACCAACAAAACATTTTATTTCCTTAAACCAGTTACTATATTTTCCTTTATAATTTATGTTCTGTTGTGACGAGTGAGAGACAACTTAATAACACATAGACCATTCAACTTTTCATACAAAAATAAAAACCACAAGAGAGAAAAAAAAAAATCCCCCTAACACAACAAAATAAAAAATAAAAAAACATTCTTCCTCTTGAAAAATCACAAAAGCACCACAAAACACTACCACATTGACCATCCCATTGAAACCACATCACGCAAAGTGAGTTGGACTCGCATAGGCGGCAACACGACACTCAGGCGCCCCATCCATCCAAAATGGAGTCTCATAGCAAAACTCCCAGTTCATAGAACCCTAAATACCGTGCAACAAGCACGCGTACACGACCGACCCTTTCATCAGAGTCACCGGCCGGTGTCCGATTTATGTTGCCCTCTAGGACCGGTTTAGGCCGCTTAAGTCGGGGCGTAGTTTGGTTAAAACTAACCTCGGCACCGTAGTCTGGTTAATGGAGTTTTGTGTGTTTGTGTTTGTATTAGGCGACATGGCGCACCCTTCGTAGTCTGTGTGGCCTGCAGGCTGCGCCAAGCGAGGACTGTAATTTGGTGTGCTATACATCAAAACAAGTTGAAGCTCATAATCAACGATTGCAATAGCCCCTAGGGACAGACCCATGTCACCGTACAATGGTTGCAAATTAGAAATAGACTAACGTGTGTAGCCTACTCAAATATATACTTTTGCGAACACAATTTATAGACCTTGGTTTGGGTGTTTTGCTTTTCTCTTGTTTTGTCGTTTGCCATCGATCGGGTTTCTTAAAGTTCCTATTACCTTCAAATGTATGTCTGAATTTGAGGTTATTTTCTTTCACTCTTCTTGGAATTTCTTTTGTTTGGGTGGATATTATGAGTGAGCTCAGCACGTTTATGAAATATGGTGATTTTAAGTGTTTTTGACGTATAATGCTTTTGTTTTGGTCGTTGAAATTTGAAGTGATGCAGGCTTTAAGTGTTAATTTACTTCATCTAAATTTTTGAGATTGGCAGCGATTTTGAGTTTGTCGCGTATACCCAGACAGCATTAAGTCGGCACATTTTGTTGTACCATGCGATTACTAAAATATTCCATCTCTTTTGGATCGATTTGAACATGAATTGCCAAAATTGTAGAGGTAAACCCGACATTTTTAACTAAGTTGTGAACGTGTGATTTAGCAGTTATAAAGGGTATTCGGCTTCACTTAACCGTAAATGTAAATAAACATCGAAGGTTATGTTTATTTACATCACACAGCACGGCCTAATGATTCTGTAAGCAGTTCACAACCACTTCTGTAATGTTCTGTATTTTTATGTAAGTTTAGACTTAAAAAATTGTTCTTTTGATCACCGACATTCGCCTTGTTTTTCCCGTTTCTACGCGTGACTATTGAAAATTTATATTATCGCATTTTTGTGATATTTTTACAAAGTACCGTAAAAAAATACTTTTAAAAACTTTTAAAAAAATATAATAAATCTACGAAAAACAGATTTTTTAAAAGCTAAATTTCCATCACCTAAAACACGAAATTTCCAAAACACACACACGACCCACACTTCATCTCCGTGTTATCGCACAAGTGCGCATCTGATAAAAAAACAGCATCAATAAATCTACTAATTCCCATGAAACCACGATTTAATTTCCACTAGTGAGTGCAAATGATTAATAGTTTTTGTCGTTAGAGAAAACCCAACCAAGCGAAAAATTGAAACCAACTTTTTAACAGTAGAAATTTTCCTAACTGCCATTCAAGTATTATAAATATAAAAAATTCAGGGGAGAAAAAAAAATATAAAAAACATCAATTTTTTTCCTTCACCGTTAAAGAAGGTAAAAGTTGATAGAGGGGAGGTTAAAAAAAGTTTAAGGAAAAAAAAAAAGTTGTGTGTCCCAGAATTTTCCCCCTGGACTAATAACAGTCCTAAGCCTTCGTTCAAATTACTAGTGAGGAATCCTTCATACCGTCTGTAATCAAGTCGTCGGAAGGAGAAGGAGGGACCCTAAGGTTCACAACTAACGGAAATTCATTTTGCAAGAAGTAAGAAATATTTAGAAGGTGAAAATTTTTTTTTCAAAGAACCTCGACATATTTAAGAGCCGAAATGTGAAATTATAAAAAAAAAAAAAAATCAGCAGCAAGCAGTAAGGTTTATTTTTTAAATTTTGTATTGATGTTGCTATAGTTGTTGCAGTTTATTTTTAGTTTTAGTTGAAGGTGAAATTCATTTATAGTTCTTATTTTTAATATTATTATTAGATAAAGAAACTAGAACACAACATTATTGAAAAGATGTTCCTGTTGTATTCGCTCTGTAAGTTAAGTAAATGTGAATCTGAATTTCAGTTTTAACCAGTTTAATGATCTTGGAATCGCAAAAGAACAAATTTTGATGTCAGGTTAGTCCTCGTAATGTGACCAACTTGTAATCAAAAATAACTAAAAGCTTAAAAAAAAGTATGATGAACTCGATACTTATAAAATTTTGGTATAACCCGTAAGAAAACTCCTCCAACTTTGGAGAAGAATTAAAATAAACACATGTATTATTGTACGTTTTCCGAAATGTATATTTTTTCCTACATTAATTCACAAAGTTGACTATACTTCTTCATCAACTGTTAGTCAAATGATTCACCATTTTACTGCTTAACACTTATTGTGTCATTTACCATCTAATACATTCCACATCATTCTTTTAATATTCAATCATTTACCTATTCACAACACTGTGTGCAATTTTAACGAAACTAATCTCAAAATTAATTTCATCTAGTTTTCGGTACAAGTGAATAAAACGGCTGATCTTACTCCTATTCAGTTACTGCTTCTTTAGCTGTGATTTCTGCTACAGAAAAACCTTCTAAAGCTATAACTTAACACGAAGGAGCGGCCTCTTAATTTCTTTTTATATAGGCAACTATGTCCCGACCCCTTTTTACAAGCTACAACTTCAATTTTGTTATCGAAAATCAAACCTTCAAAGAGAAAGTTGCACTTATTTTTTTGCCTTTCTCTAATTCTCCCACTTCTAATTTATTGCATTCAAGTCTAATGAAGATGAAAATAGGTTCGGGAAAATTTCCCCAGAGCTCTATTCTTTCTTCAAAACAAACTTTAATTAAAAACCTAAATTACAATCTGAACCAACAAAATAAAAAAAAAGCTACCGGTCGTTTTAAAAAAAAATAAAAATAAAAACCTAATTTAAAATTCCACATAAAATATTTTCTTCACATGAAAACTCTCACAACTCGATTAAGCAAAATCGACTAATAAATCCATCACTTCAAACATCACGTGACCTCTGACATGTCACCCCTTAAAAACATCCCATCCCAAAACTCGACATTTCACTCTCCGAAAAATAAAAAAAAATCGATACGACCAACTCGCGTGTTCAAACCTTACCGTAAAATGTACGGAGAGCCGTCGTGACGACCCCGGGTCGTGACCGGGTCGGGATCCGTGCTGTCCGTGGGGACCGCATGCGGTCGACTGGCCAGAGCCGAACCGTTGTCGTGGACAAAGCTACGGCGAACGACTATGTACGTCATAATCAATGCGTCGCCATCCATTGCAAGCATATAATTTAAGTCCCACATGTGAGGTTGCAAATTGAGACCATTATGTTGCTAATCCGTAATTGTGCTCTGGCGAAATTATATAGAAGAAAATACTTGTCTTAATGAAATGTTTCACGTCGCATATGATTTTTTCAATTGTCTTAGAGGCATTTGGGTGCATCAATTCGAGAGATTTCTTCTTTTCAAGACAAAAATTTTGCATTTTTTTCTCTCTTTTGTTCTTTTTTTAAAAATAAATTCAAGGGATGTGCGATATTTTTTGAAGTGTTGTGACGGATACGGATCTGAGAGGGAGGATGTCTGACGTGATAATATCCGCAATTGGAAACAAAAATAAATCGGTTGGACTACTCTGGGAATAGGGGGGAGAAGATTGGTTCTTCATTAAATATAAAAATCGAATTGAGGTTTGTGGTGTCGGCTATTCAATTAATGGGGCAGGTGACGCTGGAATTTCTTTCTTCAAGTTTGTTGAAATTGGTGGAAAATTTTCAAGAGGAAGTTACGTCCTACAAATGCTCCGACTTTTGCAACTCATGGCGAGGATGATATGTATGTAAAGTTGGATTCCTTATATGTTTGTCAAAGTGAAAAACGTGAATCATCCATCAGATGAAGACTGCGATTTTCTCTTCATGCTTCTTCATTTCCAACTGTCTTCACGTGGATTCTCCTTTTAAGTCAACTTGAAGTCTCTTTCGGAAAGTCAAATAATTAGATATCGCACATAAACTCTTATAAACACAGCTTTATTTCTTTCATGTTTACAGCAATTAATTATTGCAATTACTAATGAGAGGTGCGAGGCATTAATAATGTATGAAACCAATTATTGCTCACCTATATATAGTTGCATGATGGAACAATACAAAACCAAAAGTAAATTTCCTATAAACCATTCAACTAATAACGCATTTTGTTTCTATACGACTTTGAGGTTGGTCACTTTGGATTGAATGTCTTTCCAAAATTTTTTTTACTTAAATATAAATTGAAATGTTTTTTACACCTATACCTGAAGCCCCATTTACTATCATTGCATTCACATGAAAAACCAGTTTGTTTTACACTATACTTCTCCAGTGTTAATAAACCAAAAATGAGTTTAAAATGTACCTACTTTTCGTCGATTTCTCAGTAGGAGGCCTGGCAGTCATGTGTGGCAAATCGCATGCATCCAAAGCTGAAAAATTAAAAAACGTTTGTTAAAACACCTGTTAAACACATTAAAACTTTAATCTACCGACACAGTCACTGCATTCAAATCAAAACTTTCATTCAATACATTTTAATTTTTTTCTCTAATTTCAACGACCTCAAAAACAATATTTCAATCAACCCAAAACCACCATCTTCAAAATTTACTATTTCCGGTTAAGATTAGTCTTGCTATTAGTCTAGACACAGATTACGCAGGCGAGTTGAACGAACAGTCACAAAGCCCACACACTATAATATTTTATTGGACCATATTTTTTTGTCAGTACCTTTATTTTCTACATTAATATCATCGCATAAAACATGACCGGAAATACCAATTCAAGATAGCAACATTCAGCTTCTATCTCGAACTAGAGGAAAAGGAATCACAACATGCTAATTAAAGCGTAATTATAACAGGACTTAATCATATGTAACAAAACATGAAAATTGTTCACCCTAATGACGTCACTGATAAAAATAATAATTAACTTTGAAATTATTTCAGTAGCTCACTTTTGTGATGGCTGATAATTATTTTCCTTCACTATGTATTTACACAGGGATAATACTGTTGATATATATAAAGTATGAAATGTAATATTTGAACCTCTCCAACGTTTCTTCTAATTTACTTTACCCTATAAAGAAAGAAAAATAATTTTTTTTTAGTCCACAAAAAAAAAACCGTAAAAAATTTATCCATCCCAGACCTCAAACTCGACATCTCAAATTTTACATTCGAGTCAGATGAAAAATATAATTGCCTCTTGAAGCAACTCAACATCTCAAATTCTATGGTGAGGCCCAACGTCTCATGGATCAATAGTAATAATTGCTTATTTTCTCTTCCAAATTATTATCATTAGTGTAACTAGCGGCCGTCGCCATTTCTTCGCCGCACGGGCCAGCAGAGAGTTCAGTTGCCGTTTCGCAACAGAACATGAAACACATCGGTGAAATAACTCCATCTTTATATCTCTCCCTAACATTTTCAACCCACTGGATTTTTACCTCTCAACACAGAATAATGAAGACGCCGTCTGGATGTGACATTTTTATTTCCATTTTTTCTTTATTTTCCTGTTTAAGGTAACTTATTGGAATTTTTATCAATTTTTTTTAAACTCTCTTTCCCCCCCCTCCTCGTTTTAAATCGACGTGGGAGTCTGTGAAGATGTTTCATTGGAACCCCGTAGGGAATGCGATGTCGAGCGATGGGCGCGCACGCGACAGCCAGGCGGCTCCATGGCGCCAGTAATTAGCCTTAAAACGTGGCTGCGGCCCCCGGTGCACCGTCTGTCAGTCAGGGAAGAAAAAGGATGGAAAAATCGCAGAATAAAAAGGGATGTTGTAGCTATGATACAGAGTTGTTGCTGTGGTTACATGATGAGGCGTAGGTGGCTCGGTTCGATCAAGATAGTGAATCGAGTTCACGAGTTGACCTTGTTTTTCAAAGGATATTTACTGGATTTATGAAAAAATTCGTGCAAGGGAGTGTTTTTGTGTAAAACTTGATGCGGTTTTTGTTTTAGAGGTGAAATGAGAAATTGATTTTCTTTCGGGAGGGAGAAAATTGTTGAATAAGGTCATTTTTTTGGAGCATTTTTCTACGAAACATCACCTAGTTATATGAGCTATAATAATATTCATAAAATGGGGTTTTTATAGGATTGCATTAAAATGAATATATAAACCAGAAACAATCTGTTTTCCTTTGAATGTCAGTGAACAGGCTGATTAATACAACTGGTATCAGACCTAGTTCCTTATTAATCTCGATTCAGTCAGCACATTTACTTACATGGTGTAATATAACAGATTCTTTTGCATGTTGATAGTGGTCAAATGCACACGTAAAAGATTTAGTGACAACAAATCCTTACAATTAATTTGTAGTTTGAATTTGCAGCACTAATTCATAAGGAGCCGACTCACATTTCACTCTTTTCACTCTTGAATTTCACGAGTTCAATTAATTGCACACATGTAGCGTGCCATGTTGCATTGCTATTAGTTGTTTTCCATATTGCGAAAACCTTTATGCGAAATCACATTAATTCATGCAGTTGGCTGCGTTCTTCATCGACCCATACAAGGCGAATGATCCACCATTTCGAGTTTTTATCTCATAACTATTTTATTCAACTTAAAATTTTTCTGAATCGTCTCAACTAAGGTGAAATTTCCATATAAAAAGAAGGCATTGACTAACATTTAATCATCGGCATGCTTTAAGAGTAAACTAAATTTGGCACGGTCTGTTAAACTGCAAGCATTTCTTCATTTCATTAATACCATTATTTATTATTAGAAACATCTAACATCAGATAAAAAGAATGTTTTTCTCATTGGGCATCCACTCTTTTCGCCGCTTAATTGAAGGCTGTTCTTTTCAAGTTGTTATCTTGCAAGTGATCAACGAAATAACCTGCGACTTATCTAACGGATTTATTTAACGATATCCTCAAACTTTCAAGATACCACTTTTCTGAGCTTGCAGCTTCTAACCACGCCCCAGCAGCTCCATCCACCAATGGCGGATAATAAGGGCGGTAATATGCCAGCCAACTAAATCTAGACTTTTTTTTTATTATTATTGTTGTATTAAGTTCGAATATGGAGACATGAAAAACATAATTCATTGGAATGATAAACTAGTTTTAGTGTTGTTTTTTTTTCATTCTTTTATTTATCATCATTTTTTTTCCAACGGAATTTTCTAATTAAAAAATGATGGCGTGGTAAATTTATTGTAGTGATGTTTCCATGCTGCTGCATCATGCTAAATTTTTTTTTGTGTTTTTGTTTCATGTTTATTCTGTAGGTAGTTTTGAATTTGTATGTTTCTATCCACTTTTGAAAAGGTTGTGATAAAAATGTGATTTTAATCTCTGAAAGAGATTTTGATGGATAGATTAAATCTTACTAATATGTAACAAATTTGATTTTTAACTAACGGTTTATATTAATTAACGTCAGGTGGCGAATTAATGTTTTTATTTTCGTTGCCAAAAAACCCAACCCTGTTTTATTAAAGATTCCGTGTATCGATTCGACACGAAACTTAACGAAGCTTACAAGTCAACTTACCGTAACGAATTTTAAGTAGACACTTACCATTGAATAAATGAAGTAGGCCTAAATTCTGCTGCATTGCAGAATGCGTCCGTTGGGTTCAAATTTTAACTCGACCTGCAAATAGAAATGTAATTTTAATATTTTAGAGGTTATTTAAAAAACTGGAGTCGTTTTAAATACATAGAATTTGACTTTGTAAAAAAGGGGTAATAAAAAGAGATAAAAGCGGTTTGGTTATCATACATTTTGTTCAACCTATTCATTATTTTTATTGATTGCGAGTTTAAGATTTATACGGTTGTTTTTAAAACGCTTACCTCTTCGCATAAATGCTTGATTTTGTTTCATACTTTTAATAAGGTTTAGTAAATGAAATTCACTAAACTTTCAGCATTAACTACACGTGAAAACCCGCTTTTCTTAAACTTATTCTCGTAAGGCCATCTAGTGGGGAAACTGAAAACTGTAATGTATCCAAAGCGCCGAAATTGATTTCCACTGCACGAATATTGATGTATTAATTACCACCTTTTGCTTGATAAATGCACCTGATAGAGATTTTGATTTAGTAATGACATTTATTAAAATTTAAGTTTTGAAATAAAAAATAAAATTCACGACCAACTAATATAATTATGTTTATCTAATGAACATCACAGTCAATTTTTTTTATTCAACACCAATTCCTGAGAATTTCAATTACTTACGTGCAATAAAACAACTATTAAATTGTAACTGATTTTGACGAATAAGTAAATCGAGATATATATTTTAAATCCGGTTATACATGTCCAAATAGGAATTATTGTACAGCTTGAAAAAATATATACAACAATTTGTCCATACATTTAATTTACAGGCGAAAAATTTACTAAGACATTTAGAATTAAATCGTGATTATAAAACGTAACTAAACTCTGAATAATTTGATTAAGTACCTGCAAATGAAATTTAACAACTCTCGATTTGTAAATCTCAATACCGGGAATAAAAATAAAAAATTTCTTCCTCTAAATAATCCCAATATTAATTTATACTGAAAACGGTTGAATATTGAGTAAAATAGGAACTAAGTTGACTAAACGTAAGAGACTAAAATAAATTGGTACAGTCTAGCGCTAATAGGTTACAAATATCGACGACAGGTAAATGTTTTTTTGCCTCTGTCAAAAAATGATAGTTTCCTGTCATTAATTTCGTGGTATAAGTTTGTTAACAACGGGTTGCATGAATTCGTCCACAATGCTCGTAACCATTTCACTCAATTCTTTCTCCAGAGTGACCCAGTCACTAAATTAAGAATATAAAATTTAAACAAATTAAAGCTTAATTTTTTGTACTAAAAATATACCTTTGGTGCGGTTTGGCACATAACTCCGTATAATATTTGATTTTTGGTTCTGTTCCGCTGGTACGAAGAGACGCTACACAGCCGTTTTCAAAGGTGAAGGTTATCATTTGACTCGATTTGCTCAGGGGAAGTGCCTAAAATAATTAAACTTAAACCTTTTGCCGGCAGATTATAGTAACAACTGTTTAAATTTCCGTATAAAGAGAAAAAAAAAAGTGGATTTGATGATTTATATTGGGTTTAAGTTAACTTTAAACAAACTTTTAACTGAGGTTGTTGTAATCTTTCCTTAAGGTTTAAAAATTACCGCTTGTTTGTTAGTTTGACTGCTATCATAACCAGTGGTCAAATCACGCACGTTTTCAATTTTCCATTTACCACATTTAGAAGGATACTGAAATACGGAAATAAATAAGAATCATAAAAATAGTTAAAAGTAATTATAATTACTGTATCTTCACCGACATAATTCCTCAATCGATGAAACATTTTTACAATCGTTAGAGGTTCATAGCACAGATAGTAGCTAGTTTTGCACAAGTGATATCCGTATCTATTAAAAAAAAAATTAAGTAACTAAATCTGGAATGTAATTTAAACTTTACTTTTGATATATTTTAGTCAGTTGTTGAATCAAGGTCAAACCCTGCGTTTCCAAATAGGCAGTCATTTCGGCTATTTTCATCGCAGCTGAGATACCATCTTTATCCAGAACAGTCGAACCACACATAAATCCTTCATAAAATTATAGAGAAAATTAAATACCCAGAATTGAAATCTGCAAACTTTAAATTACCAATTGCTTCTTCAAAAGCAAAAAGTATTGTTTTTCCTTTTCCTATTAATTCGTGGCTTTTATTTCCCATCCATTTAAAACCAGTCAACGTTTCCTGCAAACAATCGAAGTTAATTTTTGATTTCAAGAAAATTAAATTTTCATTACAATGAATTTAAATCCCTCGGCTGAAGCAATCGCACGTAATATTTTAGACGAAACAGTACTCGCTATCATGTAAACATTTTTCGCTACGGAATAAAACCTCAAATTTATTGTCGTTTCTTTCAAAACAAAATTGCATCATGTCAAACCATCTCCGTCCGGATTTTTCTGGCTCCAACAAAACCAAAGCCACCAACCGAGCAATGCTCCAATTTCATTTCCTGTATAAATCTTCCACTGACCACTTCTTGAAAAAACAATGAAAAAAAAGTTAAAAAAAAAATAAAAATAACAAAACGAAAAAAAAAAAAAATCTCACTCCAACTGTTTTTCTGCTACAGCCAATCTGTCCGCATCTGGGTCATTAGCCAAAACGACTGTACTATCATTAGAATCAGCTGTTTTGATCGATAAATCCTATTAAAAATATAAATTAAAAATGTTTTATTGCCGAATTCATTATAAATTTCATTTGAGACATACCAGAGCACTTTGACCTTCCTCTGGATTAGGAAATTTCACAGTGGGAAAATCAGGATCAGGTAACTTCTAAAATTCAATCCAAAAAAAAAATAAGTGTGTCAGAATTTTGTTGGGAGAATTAAAAAAATTTCTATATTTTACTTGTTCTTCAACGGGTATACACGGTTCAAATCCACATACTTCGAAAGCTTTGGTTACGTAATTGTAGCCAACGCCATGCATTGGTGTGTACGTAAATTTTGTCCGACAATTTTTGTTGCATTGCCTAGAAAATAAAATAAACACAAAATTCAGTATTTTATTTCGAAATACAAAATTTTCTAGTTGAAAGCACTTGTCAATCATCGTTTCCTCCATTAGCTTATAATAATGCGTCATTATCTCCTCCATTGGATCCTTACATAAAGGATTTTTATCAACACTGTCCACGTCCCAAGCCTTTGGCCACGGTGCTAAATTCTGTACAATACTCTTTTGAATTCCTTTATCGTGTGGCTCAATAATCTAAGAATAAAAAATTACTTAAATCCCTGTAATAAAACTGTAGTTTAAAAAAGACAAACCTGAGCTCCATTACTCCAATAAACTTTATAACCGTTGTCCTCCTTTGGATTATGCGACGCCGTTACGACGATCCCGCATGCAGCTTTAAAATGAAGAACCCCAAACGGTACAAAAGGCGTCGGTACCATTTTAGAGAATAAGTACGTCGGGATGTCACACGAGAGAAAAGCAACGGCAGACAGTCTTGCAAACCTGTTAAAAATTGTTTTGAAAGTTTCAAAATTAAAAAATTTTTTAGAGGTTTAGTAAAATACAGTTTACAACAATTATTCCTCGTAGAAATATAGCAACATCATTTTTAAAGAGTTGGGTAAATTGTAAATATAAATCAAACTGCATTGTCTCAAAAACTTTTCAGATTAAATATCCTTATTAACAGCCACTTGTGTTTCAAAATATTTATTCAATAAACATCTTTATTTAATTTTCAGCTTGTTTAAGTTATATTTTTTTTAAAAGATATATTTCCAGAGCTTCCGAGTTATCATAAAATCTCTTATTGCTCTTCTTTTTGTTTTAGCGTACAGGCAAGTGTACAGCCAACTGTGAGAAGAAATATCAACACCCAACTCCTTTCTTTGGGAGAAAAAGGCAGTGGCGTTCAGAATGCATATTTGCCCTAAAATGTCAAAACTTATTATGATCAATCAAATCAAATTTGAAATTAAGAATTTGTTAATTTAATGAAATTAATATTTTAAAATTTAAATAAACTCATTAAAAAAAATGCAGGTAGATTTAAATTTATAAAACACTACAAACAAAAAAAATGGTGTTGCTAGAATCGGAAAATAACTGTTGCTGGTTGTGGAGTTTACAAAAATCTTATGTTTTTTTTAGGTACAATATGAAAAGAATTTCAAATACCTGAAACTGTTATGTCTACCATCGTAACCCAAAACAATTCCTTCTTGTTTAACATTAGGGCAGACGGTAAGCAGATATTTAGCCAATCCCTGTGAGGTTTGAATGATCACTAAATCATTCATGCGGTTGAAGCCAGCAGCCATGACTCCACGTAAACCTGTTTTAATAAAAACATTGGCTTAAGTTTCGATTCGTTTAATGTGATTAACTAATTACAACTTGTTTAGAAGGGATATTTTTAGGAAACCTGCAGTGCCAAATTTGAGGCGATGAAGCAACAAATCCCGTAATTTATCCTTGCAATTTTGATCCACTAGTTTCTTGATTTCTTCGCGTGTTTTTACATTCTGCAAAAAATCATTAAAAAAATAAAACATAAGCATTTTTTGGGAAAAACTTTCTAATCGGTATTTTACAGTTTTATTTCAAACGGGAAAATAAATGAGCTGTTTTCTATGTTTCTAGGGACCTTTATCTAATTTTATCTGCGAACATTACTTACTTTATCCCATCCTAACCATTCCTCTATCTTGGCAGCCAATTCCGCCGATTCCGCGTTTGTGTTGTTTTCCATAATGTAACGTTTTGTAGAATCGGCTTGGCAGACGATGTTCGTTAATCTTCTAGATCTAAACTTGAGTGAAAGCTGCGAGAAATTAAACAGATGTATTTAGGCAACAGCTATTACTCCCAAAGATTACATACATACAAACAAACCAAAACCTCCGCTTTGTCGTTGGCCGGCAAATACCAAAATAAGTGAAACTGAATAGTTAGTCGTAACTGTAATCTGTCTATGGTATTGATTTAGACTGTTGGATTACTTTAGATTAGATCTAATTTGATAAAATTTGATACGTGTTTCCAAATGTATATAAATCCATAATTTAAAGTCGAAGTTATACACAGGCTTGTAAAATTGGTATTCTGTGGTTTGTACCCTGGTGGTGAAATTGATTTAAATGGTGTGGCGGGAAGACGATCGGATTTAAATGATTTATCCAAATCATATCCTTTCGTATCGTAACGAAAGAGTTTAAACTGTAAACTTGTTTAATGGTTCTGTAATGTTGAAACTGAAATTTTGAACTGATAAATAAAATACGATAAAGTGAAAATAAATTTTTTAATCTTATCACTTTTATTGAGAATTTTTAAACCGGTTTCAATTTCCTGAAATTCAAATTGACGCGTGAAAATAAATTTTAACTTTTAAAAAGATTTTAACAGAAAAAAAAACAAAAACAAACCGTTCTTGTTTGCCACTCAGCGATTCTCCTATTTGTAACGTAGTGCCTCTCGTTATGAAGGCAACGTTAAATCTTGAATTGTAAATTAGCACACATTCCTGTCAACTGATTAAATGCTCATGGACATTCACCCTTTTAATCTGCTACCTATAGAATGAAATTCTTGTTGATAAAATAAGTTTAAATAAATACTATTCTTATAATAAATAAATCGTTTATTGTGACTTTCTAATCTTACTTTACAAGCATTTACTAAAAAATAGAGACAACCTAAGAATGATTTTTGACGTTATCTAATGTGTTATATTTATAATGCAAACGAAAGTTAATGAAACTCAGCATTTAAATAACAAAAATGGATGTTCAAATTTTATCTTTTTTCTAAAACGTGGTCATACTGGAGTCTGGTCCAAAGAGTTGTTCTGGATTCGTTTAACTAACTATGAATGTCTTTTTAAATACTAAAATAAATAAAATTCATTCATCATTCATGAACTGAACGTCTGAGCTCAGTCAATCCCATTTTACAACCTTATTAATTAAAAATATAGTTTTTAGATATTGAAACCTCGAATAATAACTAATAACGATAATCAAGTCTTGGTCGCGGATGAATCACACGAGTACGCAATTGCTCATTTCTTGGCGTCCGGCTTTGTTTCGATCCTTCCCGCAAGGTCTGTACTGGTGTATTCTTTTTCTTCTTAGCTAATACAACTTCCCCAACCAAGGTAAGCATTCCAATTGTTAACCCAACGAGTGTGGCAATGAATACACCACCTTTACAATAACAAAGGAATACATTAAGCCTTAAGCAAACAAATTCTTTAAAATTTTCTTACCTAAACTTTGTAAATTGATACCCTCAGTTTCTTCATAATTTGGACATTCTCTCCTTTTTGAGGCATTCCAAAATTGACCCACCAAAATCTCAAAATATCGGTCTTTTTGAAGATCTAACAACCTACAAATTAAATTTTGCCATAAAATTTCTCTATAAAGTTGTTTGCACAGCTTAACACAGATGCTATGCAGTCATGTACAACCTGTGAATTTTATATATTATTACTTTTTACTTATTTCCTCTTGTAACGGTGATCCTGCTTGTACTGCAATAGCGTACGGTTGCTCAGCAAATGGTTCTCCAACTTCCAATAAATCACAACTTTTGTACACTTCGTATCTAACTTCTGCAGTGTCGTGAATAAATGCAAAGGAACCATCCTTGTCATCTTTCACTTTATTAAAACCTTGAAATAAAAGCATTTAAAATGTGTCTATCGTTTCTGTTTAACTATAAGGAAATACCATCCTCAGTTGTCTCAAACATTCCAGATTCTTTGATAACTTTAAAAATACGTCCATATTGCTCTTTTATTGGATAATCCCAAACTCTGTACTTCTTCTGATCTACTGATGAACTTAGAGTCAAGTCTTTCCAAGCTCTGTGAATGCACAACTTAAATAAAACAGTAATGGTAGAACTGACTGACATTTACTTGTATAATTCTTCTTCAGCATTCGCCATGTTTTCAAAGTATTGATAAATGGTTGATCCGTTAACCACCGTATAATTAATCTTAGATTGCTTTGCAAGCTCTTCAAGTGAGCTGACAGGTGTCTATCAGTAAAAGAAATCAAAAAATTAATAGTAAAACTTTCCAATAAAATAAAACATTTTAAGTGTGCAAATATATAGGACGTCATTTTGGAATAAAAATAAATTTTAAATTTTAACTCTGACTTTCCACACCAATATAAAGGAAACTGCAATTACCTGCATTCTTTCTACTGTAAGAAACGCAGCCAAGTTAGCAGTAAAAGTAGCCAACATTAAGACCACAAATAGCCAATAAGCAGCCACTAGAATTCTTGCTGAAATTGCTTTAGGAGGTTCACCACCACCTTAACAAAATTGAAATATAAAGTTCAAGTTATAAATTTTTGAAGATGGAAAACCCATTACTTACCTTGAGGTGTAATTGAAGTAAGAGCAAACCAAAAACATTCGACCAAGTTAAACTTACGACACTCATACGGATATCTTTTTTTATTCTGGCCACTGAAAGGACTGTATTTATCCAAAATCCATAAAACAATTGCTGTTAAAATGATGGCTCCTAAAATACACCACCACACCTCCGGATCCAGGACAGACATGAACTTAAAAAGTGACACCTCCTTCTCCGGTTTCTTCATAACTATTGATTACAAGTGTTAACCAACAACTTTCTATTTTTTAAACAATTTTTTTTCTAACCAATTGAGATGCCTGTCTGATCGAAATGTGGAGCGACAAAATCAATAGCTTCTTCCCTTTCTGAAGTCATTGTAAGAGCTGCAACTATAAAATCTGTAGACTGCAAACAAAATAGTTGAAAATAAAGAATTGAAATTGTACAGTTCCATAACTTACGCCATTGACTAGATCTCCTATTAATCCATCCCAGCCACCGCCAGGAAATTTACTGCCGTAGCTGTTACTGCCGTCTGTAGGAAACACTGTTTCATATGTGAAATTCATTTCCTCTTTCATTTTTTCCAAGAGTTGAATACAAAAACCGTCAAGAAATGTAGTCCCATTTTCATACGTGTTATTGAATGTAAACGGCATACTCTAGTTATAAAATAGCCAACAAGAATATATTACTAATGACAGTATATTTATTTATAACTTACCCAAGCTACGCCAACTCTAAAATGCCTAAAAATTGGTTTATCTTTTTGGGAATCATCTAATAAAAATTCGGATTCAGTTGTCCACTTACCCATCTGAAACATTAAAAAAAGTTAAATTTATTGCTCACTTAGTAAGTTTGTTTTTATACCGTTTCTTCATCTTTTACGCCCTTTACAACGTTCATCTCCAGGTTAAGTTGCAGGACATCGTTTTTATTGATTATGTAGGAAAAACTTTCTTTAAGTTGCTGTAAAATAAAATTTATATTCTATGAACGCAATCTTTGCATGTGTAATTTGTTACTTGTCGAAGCATTTTCGAGAACGTTTCATTAGCTCGAGTAAGTTGTTGAATTTTTTCATTTCCACATTTGTCTACAATGGATATTATTTTTTCATTCTTCTTTATGACTTCGAAAACGGAAGTAATTAATTTGAAGCTGTGTCTTGTAAACTCCTCGTTTATCTAAGATAAACCGCATTTTAAGATTGGCGTGACGTCATAAGGTCATGAAAGCACATTTACATCTCAAAGTCATAAAACATGCAACATTTTAACTACTAGTTAAGAAAATGGCAATTAATTTCACCTTAGACACTAACCCCGGTCAATTGTACAAATTGCCATTTGGCTGTTGAACCAGTGTATAAATCCTTAGAATTTACATGAAGTATAATTGAAGAGAAAGTTTTCATTTGGGCTAACATTATTCTTTTAAAAATTATTATTTTTTTCTAAGGGCTGAACTCACAAAAAACCATTTCATTAAATGTGATTTATAGGAAATAGCATCTCAGCTGACTGATAATTTAGTTTCTGTTCTGCACTAGAGAACATTAAGAGTAGACTTTCGAATGGGAGATCTGAACAACCCATTAATTATATTGGCTGCCAAATTTGCCCAATGACATGAACTAGTACTTTTGTGTGTAATTGTAAGTGTGTAAGTACCATAATTTCAAATTTTTATTTTTTATTTGTATAAAATGACTATCTGACATGCGCTGTTAAACATGCCTTATCTACTTTCACAATGGCAGTGAAGTAACACATGCAGGTATATGTGAAAACGTGATAATAACCGATAACAATACTTCCTGATTTAGAATCTCTAAGAAATAATTGAAATACCTGTATATTGTCACATTTACAGTCACTTCCAGACTGAGAGAATAACTGGCAACATAAATCGTTTTTGGGTTGAATATAAGTCACTTGACCGATATTAATATCCGTCTTGTGCTTACTAAAATCCTAGAGCAAAGAATTGTTAAAATTTACTAAAAACCCATTATTAAATACTCACCGAATAAACTAACACCCATTTTGAGTCTTTTTTCACCAAATTCTTATTTTTGGCCTGCAAAAATTCAATTAATTAAAATCAAATTTCTACGCATAAATTTAATGTTTTTACAGCAGCAACTCATTTTCGTTTTACTACGCCGCATTATTTTTTATGACCACATTTAAACATGACACTGTAAAATAAAGACTCTTCATTGATAATCCATAAGCATTAAATTTAACTTATTAAGGGTTTGAATGCATGACACACTTACTGGTTGCGTTAATCATAAAATATTTACGACTTTTTCAGTCCCATAAACATTACAAAAATCTATATAAAAAATAAACATTTACTTACAAATTCTAAAATGCCACTGACATAAGCTCCTTTTCCATAAGTCACATAATTCAACGGCATTGGTTTTAACTTGGTTAAATTAGCTGCAATATCGTTTGTTAAGGAACTCAATACGAGAATGCGAATTATTGAATTTCCAATTAAATAATGCAATCCTTGGTGTAGTTCTGAAAGAAAAGAAAACAATTTAAAAGGAGCAATAGGATATTACTAAATGTGAAACTATTAAAGGAGCAACAAGAGAAAGAGATAAGGCAATCAATTACATCGATTCAAAGATGCCTTATCCAGATAGCAACCAAATTGATCCATCTATTGTCAACTAAGTAGTCATACAATTTTCAAAGTGATGACTGAGCACACGTGGCCTAAAGACTTCTTCAAATGTAGGGCAAATATGTTCAAAGGTTAAGTTGATAGATGGATCAATTTCCACCTTTCACTCCAAGTTTTCACTCAATTGATTTGATGCAAATATGGATGTATCATAAAATATTAATTTATTTTGATGAAATATTTAGTGAGTCAATAAAAACTTGGAAGATAAAGGAAAATTAATATATTAAATATAGATATAAAAGAAGTTTGACCATGACATTGGTTAAATTTAGATGGAAAAACTTCTATTTGTTTTTTGTATTAAAAAAATTGATTTTAAGGAGAAAATTTAAACTGTTTTTTTTATAAATGATTCGAAGTGTAATAACTGGTATTCATTTTTATGAAAAACTTGCTAAAGGTTAGAACAGTGAAAGTTACCTATTACAGAATTAAATTTCCACTGCTAGCAAATTGTCACGCAAGCTGTTGCTATTGCTTTTTGAAATGAGTTTTTTTTCTAATCTTTTTAGGGGAAGATAGGGAAGTTTGTAGATTGGACTTGTGTCATTCAATTATCTTACCCTGGTCATTTTGGAAAATAAGTACTGCATCAGTGATACTTCTATTTTCTAAGTAATCATCGGCTGCATGAACAAATTGTCCAATAGTTGTGTCGACACGTTGATAGGGGACGCCTAAACGGAAAGCCATGTCTGCAACTTGATCAAACCCTCTCCAAGAAAGATCAAGAATTAGAGAAACGCCTCCTTCAAGACTCTTGCAAACTGAAATGTAAAATTGTTTACAGGGATTAGGTCTATTGGTTTGAAAATAAATGAAAGGTAACAATTTAGTTGAAAGGATTTTTGCAATTTCAAAGGAATTACAAGACTGTAAACTTAAACTTAAAAAATTATTAGATTAAAGGTCAACTTGTAAAAATTATTTCATGTTTGTTCTTATAGAAAATCAAATATCAATCAATCAATAGAAAATCAAATATCAATCAATTTCAAATCATATTTAAAAAAAAAACTGCCGAAACCCGGGTTTGAACCAGGGACCTTCAGATCTTCAGTCTAACGCTCTCCCCACTGAGCTATTCCGGCGATATTAAATACATTTTTTTTTTTATTATTGTGCCAAAATTTCTCTGAATATAAAGTTGATAAACTATTCTCACAGTTTAACTCCCCATAACCCAAAATGTTTCGGTTAAGCTGCAAATCTAAAGGAGGATTATAACGTGATACGAATTGAACAACAAAAATGACCTGCGAGTGGATCTCAGGAAAACTGAATTAAAATTAAGTAATTTATCTCAAAAGTAATTTTTAAAAAATTCCTGATTATTGCATACAGTAATAAGAAAGTTTTATGCAAATGTTATCAATCTTACAAAGAAAAGACATTTTTTTACCCTTGAAGAGTCAATGTCGTGGAAATGGTACATCACAACAAAAAAGACAATCAATCAAATAAGGGCGGACATACTCTCACCCCACCCCACGATTGCTATATTCCTATGATTTCGAATAAAAGTTTTAACAATTTGCGATTTCTTAATTACAGGATTTGATCTGCAATCAAACTTATGAACCAAGACACTATCACAAAAAATTAAAATGAAATTTAAACAATATTTTCAGGAAATCGAAAAAATTGTATAGCTGCCGAAACCCGGGTTTGAACCAAGGACCTTTAGATCTTCAGTCTAACTCTACCAGCTGAGCTATTTCGGCTGTTCAGCAAGTTCATCTTCGCTTTTCAAATTTCACAGCATTAAAAATATTTTCATATTGAATTATCATTGTACTATACAATAATTCCCCTGGCAGTTCCCTAACAGCTCAAAATTTTACTTTCCCTAACTTGCTTTCCTGCAAAACCCTTAACGAACGTCGACTAATTATGTTTTATTTTCGTCCATTTCGTTTTATTTTGTCCAGTCATTTTAAGGTTTACCAAACCATTTTTTTATTTGAAAATAAAAGAATTTAAAAAATTGAACCACTTCCATTTTCAATTTAAATATAATGCACTGTATAATTTAATATAGAAAAAAAATAATATCAATAAAGTCTTAGAAACGCTTCATAAATATCCAAAATGTAAAGTATAGCAAGCAACCCTCTAATAAAACTCGTTTAAATACTGTTTATTCAATAAAGAACTTAAATACCCACTTATCATCCTTACCATTCATAAAACACGGCTGTTCTAACCCCTCTTCAAACACAGCGGTATGTATAATATAATTTAATCCACTTTCCGCTCCTCTTTTATCGAATATGGCTTTCATATCCGCAACAAACTTCTCATCACCAGCCTCTATTACAACAACTAAAATAAAAAAAAAAAAAATGAAAAAAATAAGAAACAAATTCAATTAAATGATAAACTCACCAATGGTCACATCCCTATCACTTTCCTTTTCTGACTGACAAACAATTATGTAAATTTGTGCAAATAAAATGAGGCAGAGAAAAACATTCATGGCGAGAGCGGCGGTCTTTGTGGTGACAAGTTGTGAGAATATTGACAATGAAGCTGTCACTTAAGAGCAGATAGTAAAAGTAGTGCGACCAGTTGATGAGTGGCTATTTTATGATCGATTAGTTACCAGGGATCTACGGACCAACGTTGTTTGTTTGCTTTTATGTCAACTTTAATGCGAAGGGGTGTTTCCTCGGTCACGAAGGGCGTATTATTGAACTTGTTAACAGACATTGTACGTATAAAAAATGCATGAGTTTTACGAAAAGAATTCGTCACGCTAAATTCTCAACCTATTAACTTAAATGGTTTTTCTTTTAGTTTATATAGAGGTTAATTAGGAAGTTGATTTCACATAAATTTTGTTGATTGTTTTAATAAATTTTAGAAAGGTATAAATATAAAGGAAATAATTTCTGTTGTAGCTTACATTTAGTTCAGGGAGTACGACTTTCTTTAATGTCTTGTGTTCAAGGAAATTTGTAAACTTAGCTTAAAATAACTACTAGAAAATTAAAATAATTAATTAAAAACTTTTTTTGTTATATTCTGGTAATCTTAGTGCATTTGTTGATTAAACTGAGGAATTCTTACTATTTTTCATTTGAGAATAAATAATTCAAGTGTATAAATTCAAAATTCCCGCCGGTTGGAATTATGGATGAAAAATACACAAAACTGCCAATAGAGTTCGTGTGAGGATGATAGGTTTTACCACTAGAGTTCGCTCTAATACAGTAGTGCCTGATTGTAAATTACTATCAGGAAAGCTATAACTTATTCGTGTAATTAATCGAATTAAATTGTATAACATTCAAATTATTGGCAAAAGATCCCCACTACGTTTTTTTGTTACGTTACGCTCTCTTTTTCCGTTTTATCTCGTGATCCACCTTTTAGTAATAACTAAAATGACGTCCTGGTAACGAATCACGCTTCCACATAAAAGTATACACAAAAAAGATATGATGGAAATTGAAGACGTACAAAAACAATCCGTCCATACACTGGTATTTCGGTCTCTAAAAAGATCCCATGATGTTTTTTTGTCTAATCAACCCCTTCCACCGGCAACGGATGATGCAGCGTAAGTATTTAAAGTTAATAAGTGTGAAAATAATTTTAAAACATTTTAAAATGTTATAGGGAAGCTACAAAGTTGGCTATAAAAAAGAAAGACGAATACAAAAGTGTTTTAAATTTAGTCAACGAAAGAAAACAGACCATGGAACTGGACGATGGTAAATTTAAGATAAAAAAAAATGTGGTAAAAATTTATGTTACGTTTCATTCCAGAAGGTGGAACAGGCGAAATTGTGGCTGAACCAACCAATCCAGGCACAGAGTATGTATTGTTAATTAAATAGTAAAAGAAATACCCAAAAATAATATTCATTCAATCACTTAGAATGGGAATGGAGATGACAGTTCGTTATGAACCACCAGTAATTGCGGAAGACACTAGTAAAGTAAGGTTAATTTAAAGATAAAATTAGAAACCTTATTGAAAATAATTTTTTCTCGCAGTCCTTAGTTCCCATCCATCAACAACAGACGTTGATACCGCGACGATCTCCAGCATTGCCTAAACCTAAATGGCATCCTCCATGGAAACTGTTCAGAGTATATACACTTTTCTTTAATCATAACTTTAAAGTTTGTATCTCAATTTGTCATTATTTACCTTTATCTATCAGGTTATTAGTGGACATCTTGGTTGGGTTAGATGCGTAACTGTTGAACCGGGTAACCAGTGGTTTGCTACAGGATCTGCTGATAGAGTCATTAAAGTAAGACATAAAATTTCTCAGGTACTAGAATAGTTTCTTTACAAAAAATTCGAAATTTTAGATTTGGGATTTAGCCAGTGGTAAACTAAAATTATCACTAACCGGTCACATCAGTTCTGTCCGTGGTCTCGCTGTTAGCAGTAGGCAGCCATATTTGTTTTCATGCGGCGAGGACAAACAAGTGAAATGCTGGGATCTGGAATACAACAAAGTAAAATTATAGACTTCATATAAAACCTAACAACCATTATATAAAAAATGTTTTCTTAAGGTAATAAGACATTACCACGGCCATTTAAGTGCCGTTTACGGTTTAGCTTTGCATCCTACAATCGACGTACTAGTAACTTGCGGCCGTGATTCCACAGCGAGAGTATGGGACATGAGAAGTAAAGCAAATATTCACACATTGGCTGGTCATACCAACACAGTTGCGGAAGTCGTATGTCAGTCAATTGAACCCCAGGTAAAATTTATTGTTTTAACAGTTGAATTTTAACTGTACTTATTAATCTCTTGTTGTAATTTAGATTATAACCGGTAGCCACGATTGTACGATTCGACTTTGGGACTTGGCTGCTGGAAAAACCAAAGCAACGTTAACTAATCATAAAAAAAGTGTTAGGGCATTAGTTATCCACCCAACATTGTAAGAAATTTCAACCCCAACACCTTAATTTGAAAATTAATAATATTTGTTCATCAGGTATATGTTCGCATCGGGTTCGCCTGACAATATAAAGCAATGGAAATGTCCAGAAGGAAAATTCGTGCAGAATTTGTCAGGGCATAACGCCATAGTCAATTGCTTAGCCATGAACTCTGATGGAGTATTCGTATCTGGAGGTAAATAAGCCCCTGCCAAATCCATTACTCTCGTTTTACAATTATCTTGAAATACAGGTGATAATGGCACTTTGTTCTTCTGGGACTGGAAAACTGGTTACAATTTCCAACGGGTTCAAGCCCCTGTACAACCCGGTTCCATCGAAAGCGAATCGGGAATATTTTCCTGCACATTCGATCACTCCGGAAGCCGACTTATAACTACGGAAGCTGACAAGACCATCAAAGTCTACAAAGAAGATGACATGGCGGTAATAAATTACTCTTCGTATCATAAAACACTATAATTAATTGGATTTATATTCCCAGACCGAAGAAACTCATCCCATCAACTGGAAACCAGACATCTTTAAACGCCGACGTTATTAAAACATTTTAAACGTTCAATTCATTTTATGTATTAATTTTTATCTCAACAAATAAAATTTCAAATTTCCTACCTAAAATCCATCTATAAACATTTCCCAACGACCGGTTGCGAAACCGGAAGTTCTGTGACGTACATCCCGTTTCGTGCTTTAATCCTCTAGCCGTGTAGGAGGTCATTTTTCCTGTTTCCATGACTGATATTCATTGCTGCCGTTTAACACCCCTGTAATTAATATACAGGGAACCGTACGATGGATAGTAACATAAGATACCAAATTGTAAGTACATCGATCACAGTTTCCCATCAATAAACAACATCTCGAACCAACCGGAAAGTCCTAAGCCTAATGTTGGGTTTTAAAAACAGATGAAAACCACAATTCGCTTATCTCTAGGGAAATTACCCAAGTGTGACATTTTAATAAACATTAATAAACCATGATTCAGTAAAAACGTAATGAAGAAAGCGGAGACTAAAACCTGAGGTCATTTACACGGTGTAAACTGACCTCAAATTTGGTCACCTGTTCACTCGACACGAATTCCAACAATTTTAGGCCAACCTCATTGTAGTTTCGTAAGTTTATTTTTTCAGAGCGGGTGTCTGATCGTGAAAAACAATATTTCAAAACGTGTTAATTGTATTTGGTTTTATTACTCCCGGATATTTTTTAATATGTTATAAATTATCATATGACCTCATCTCACATATGGTGTTAAAATTGATGATTACGCGCTTTATTTTTCTAATAGTTGAGCACTGAAGAGGTACCCATTACTGAATCCGAAGAAGCAATAATGGCCGGCAATTCTTCGGGGGTAGCAGCAGCCGCAGCAGCAGCTGGTGCTAGTTACATGCCGCATGAAAATTCGGAACCGAATCTTCAATCTCCGCCACCACCACCCCCATCACCCCCTGATTATGGTAGTAAATTTTGTTAACTATTTTGTGCGTTTCACTAATATTTTATGACGTAAACTTGTTGTAGATGAACCACCCAAAGGAGCATATTTGCCTCCTGATTACTGTGTGGCTACTGATTTACCTACTTACGATGAAGTGCAGCGTCTTAAAATGGAGGAGGAGAGTAGGAGGGTATAAATATTGAGATATTTTTTGTTGGTGTTTATTAAATTTTTGATTTTGTGGTAGGAAACGGGTCTGACTGATCCTGAAGGTTTGCATCATGAAGACAGTCTTTTGGGCACGGATTTCGTTTTCTTTTGCTCATTTTTTGGTATTTAGTTTTGGGTTTTGAGTGTAACTTTTGTTTAAATGTGTTTTATTACAGTTGCATTCCTCTTCAATTGGATTGGATTTTTGCTTCTTATGTGTTTTTGTCAGACAATCGCTGGTCGGTACGGAGCGTTGGCGGGATTTGGACTTTCGTTGGCCAAGTGGACACTTATTGTTAAAGTATTATATCACAGTGTTGGGAAAAATGATTTAATCTTGTAATGAATTTTTGTTTTGTCATTAGCATTCAACTGATTTGATCAGTGCTGATAATAGCTGGCTGTGGTGGCTCATTTTGGCGTTTGGTAAGACACGAATAGATTTTGACTAAGTCATAATTTTGAATTCGCATTAATAAAATCTTTTTGAGTGTTAGCACAACTTAACTTGTTGAACTTATTTTCAATTTATGATTTTAAGCTAAGTTCTCCAAGTTAAATTGTGCTAATATGGAATGCCTTTGGATTATAAAATCATCGAATAAGGTAACAGTAATATAACACTACAGTACATACTTAGCCCACACTACGTGCACAAGAGAGGCATTTTTAAAATGTGAATGTATACCATTATTGCATAAAGACACCGTTTATGACACAGATATGGCGATAATGAGTTCACACTCACATTTTTCTTGTTACAATGTCTGTTTGGTAATAAGGGTGTAAGAAAAGAACCCTTTACAATTTTCTCCTTGGCAATATGGAGTGAAGTTTTATTAATATTAATTGCAATTTAAGCACTTATATAAAGTTATTGTAGTAGGGTATTGTATGTATGTGTCTACAATGTGCAGCAAAGATACTTTCAGACGTTTTGTTTAAAATTTAAGCCCAAAAATAGTTTTTAGGAACTTTTATGGGTGCAGCTACAAATGTTACAATTGTAATTATGCAATTCCTCCCATTTCCACGCAATACATAAATTATTTTTGCAACAACCCCCAATGGAATTTGTGTTGTCCAATAACTACTTGCAAAACTTTGTGATTTCCTTAAGACTACTAAAAATTTTGCAGTCACAAAAAACCACCCGCCTTCTGAATTGCCCTTCAATTCCCATTAAAAACTCAAAAAAAATTTCTAAATTGTCGTTTTGTTTCTATCTGATTATAATTCTTTTCTGGACCCCAGCCAGCATTTAATTGTAACAGGATGCACTAATTTAATACATTAACTCGACTTGACTGATTCAAACACAGGACGTTAGTTGCTGCTCAAATACTGATTTTCCTCTCTTTAATAACACCAAAAAAAAACTATCAACCATTTCATAATCAACCTTAAAATACCCAAAGCTAAACAAATATCAAATAACTAACACTTTAAGACCTATTTGAGAGGCCATAAAATTTTATCAAACGTTATCAAGCCAAAAAAAAAAGATAAAATGATTAATCAAACCTGATATTTCGGGTTCCAACACCCCTGTAAAAAATACCAGCAGATGTCATTTTATTCACACGCTGACTCATGTTTTATATTGACATCTGAAAAAGAAAAAAAAAGTCAGTGGAGCGAGTCAAATATTGACATTTGAGTACTCTATTTGCATGGGAAGAACAAGGTCGTAATACGATAGAAACATAAACAAAATTTTGTTAACTTGTGTTTTGACTTCTCTTTGGTATTTATATTTTTTTTTTAATTTGCAGGTGTTTTCATTTGCGTACGTGCAGTGTTGCAGTACATTCACGTGAAACGTGAGTGGCATGTGTTGTCTCACGCAGCACAAGAACGGCTAGTGTATTTCTACTGAGCTTACCGTAAGTGTTATTTGATGAATATTTATTAAATTAAAAGGTTGTGTATCAAAATGAATTTTTGTACTGCTTAGTATTGCCCTCTGGTGGCTGTTAGTTGAAAAGTACTGTAGATGAAATCATTCCTGGAACTTTAGAATTGAAACTTGTAGTTGATGTGCTGGTTTAGTAAAGTGTAAATGGATTGAAAAGTTGTGTGTTACGTGACTTATCTTGTATTTGATTAGTTCAATTGCGTATTGTAAATATTTGTCATCTTACATGGAATTGCACACGTGACATGATTCATCAACTACATAATTTTTTATGATTGGGAATTAAATGAATGCTAAGAAATAATTAAGACTTTGGTCCGATGTGGGAATTCAGATCTGGTGTTAGGTCAGTATATATAACCACAGTATATCCTTTGATAACATAAATACTACAAATGGCGCCATAGTGCCTATTCAGTTTTAGAATAGTTTAACTAGGAGTGCCAACTGGTTACTACTAACAATTCAATTTTAACTTACTACACTTTAGCTCAATAAAAGATTGGGGTTTGCTTAACATTGCTTGTATTGTAAATTCTTATTATGCTTAAAATTTTAATTATAACAACAAATATAAGATTCCCGAAAACTAGCTGCGATTTGCACGTTGTTATATTTTAAGGCTTATACCAATAATTGTTACAAGTAGTAAATATAAGCATAAAAACTAAAGTTTAGTTTTGTAATTGAGCAACGAATCGCCAAACAGATTCTTATACACTTTGGCAGACTGTGCAAAAATCTGCTTGCAGTTAATTATTTTCAAAATTACTGCTATAGGGACAAAAGATGACTATTGTGTTGAAATAGTCTCAATAAACCAGTGGAAACTTGTGATAAAAATCCAACATTTTGGATTTTTCTGTAGCTAAACATTTTGTATTTACAAACTGCGAATACACAACAAGATAAAATCACTATCATAACATACACGAGACTCGTGATTAACTCAGATTATTAAAAACATAAAAGGATTTTAATTTGAAATCAATGCGTTTGCAATTCAATAAATTGTAAATAGTTTTAACAAAGAAATTTCAATAGTTCAATCGAGTGAAATAAAAGTTTACCAAGCTTTAATGGTAAAAATGATCGCCCAACTTGAAATCCAATCATATGTGTTAATTATCTAACCCAAACACCATTTTAAAAATGAATAGATCTACACTTTCTAATCCCTTTTAATTCCATTAAAGAATATTTGAATGGAGTAGTGTCGGGCGAGCACCTTGGCTCTTTGCCGACACGACTTCCTCAGTCGAGAGGAGCCAATTTCCATTCTTAGCTCAGTTTCAACATCAGCGTGGCAGCTGTTTATGTCACGTATTCTCGCATGAATAAACTAGACTGCATGGAAGCAGATTTATCAGGTTTTTTTTTTTTATCCTATTTCTTGCAAATGTAATCATATCGGTACAGATAGGCTTATCTTTTGTCTTTCAAAACCTCACCTGGAAAACTTGCCAAGTGTTTGGTAAATATTTTTAACACTTTGGTTTGTTTGAGTTTCTAAAAATTGATTTAACCCTTTCCAAGATTAACAAGTGAAATAAAAAAAAAGGGGAGGGAAGAATGTTTATGTCTACGATTTGTTTTCGTAGAACGGGCTCTAGTGGTGGAATTGAGAGTTGAATGTTTTGTGTGGTGAATGAATCTTTTACTAATGGCCATTGAAATCAAAGTTAGCAAGGAGAGTGAGTCGTTTTTGCACCCATTTCCCGTTTCTAAGGTTGGTCAGCCATGCGGACTCTTTTCACACCATGTTGGACACGCTCTCTTTATTATTATTCCCTCGCCATCTGGCTAGATTTCCTTTTTCTGTGTTAGAATGTCAGCTTTTGATGTCGAGTGATCCATCATTCTATGAAACGCAAAACTCACGAGGCCGGATTCACGTACGTTACATTGAAACCCACGTGTCATACATCACAAAACCCAATCATCAATGCACACTTGTTGCTAATGAGTGCATGAGAGTCAAATTAAGTAGAGGAATTGCTAAATTAACCTCTTTTTCTAATAATGATTTCTATAATTGTCCTATGCTTATATTTACCACTGGCATTGTTGGTATAACCATAAAGTGACGTTTATAAACATAACAAAGGTGCTGCGCAGACCGACCTATGTTACTTAACCAATACTTAAGAGACGCGTTTATAGTTATAGTTTATATATACAAGATCGTAACAGTAAAAAAATGCTGCCAACTGGTTTTAGAATTGATATTTTATCTATGTAAATATTGCAATCGTCTTCAGTACACTCAATAAAGGGTAACTGTACATAGGATACTGTATATGATACCTATGAAATTGGCTCCCATAGATGTACACAAGACTAAGATAAGCTCCTATAGTCAAGTTCACAAACTTCTTATTAGTTAGCACACATCGACCTCAGAGGTTATACCAGTGTACTATATTCCATGCTTATAGTTATAACAAGAGGTTTGTACTAAGCAGTGCACACCTGGTAACTAAAGGAGTAACATCGTTTTAAGGAGTTAGTACAAATACAAACAAACCATTGGAACACTTAACTAGAAGGCCTACATGCTTTAGCAGTATCTGTTACGCTAAGTTCATACAGCCGGCTACACTGACGTTGCTGTTACTGTTCCCGCTGCTGCTCCCATTAAATTTCAATGGGAGCAGCAACGGGAACAGCAACAGCAACGTCAGTGTGGCCGGCTGTGTGAACTTCGCCTAACAAAGCAAGACTTACACATTTATAAACGTTTTTAAATATTACCCAGAATTCATAAGTCTCAATCCACATTTCCTTCTCGTACCTCAGCACTACCAAGCCCTCTTTTCACAACCTCACATGCACAATCCTAATCCTAAATGACACTTCTCAACATTCAATCCACGTGTCAAAACTTCATTTTTGGGTGGGCCACCCACCTACAATTTCAAAACTTTAACCTTACTTTTTTTTTTTGTCATTCCAGATCCACTTTAGAAAAGTCTTAGAAGTGATGGTGTATTTAAACTTGCAAATATATTAAACGTAAATTATATTAAATTTTCCATCAAGAAGAAAAAATGAAATAAAAGTTGAGGATTATATATGTAATCTGTGGGTGCAACTCAATTGGTTCTAATTATTTTGGTTGATGTTACTTAAATGTATTTCAGCTTATTGTAAATACTGGAAACTTAGTAAATCTTAAAAATTATCAATTTGCATTGCTACTTCACTCTTATTCTAGATTTTTATAATTTTTACAGGCTTTTAAGTTCAATTATTTCGTATGCATTCATAATGTTATTGTCTTAAATTGTATGCGAATAAAAAAATGTTCATTCTATCGGAAAAATTGTGTCTTTTTGTGAAAAAATGTTAATCCTATCCGGCCATGCGAGTCTATCACTTCCGGTCGATAATGGGAGTCGGTATCCGGTATCGTGAATGATTAAAGAGCTGCGAGGAAATGTTGATCATCATTTGCTACATCCGGCAACTGGGAAGAGACTTAAGTCTGTAGAACAAATTAGGATTGCGACTGGGGGATAAATTAACCAAGACTAAATGAAGGAATTTTAAGAATAAAAATGGAAATTGATGTCAAATGTTTTTATCGTTGTTAATGGGTCTGCGGGCGATTTTAAGCTTATAAAAGGATTGAAGCAAAGTATAAAAGACTTACCGGCTTTGGAATGTCTTCAGTAGATAAATTGAGGTGATAAAAGTACAGTTTGAAGTTCTTTCAGTGCGGAGAGCGACGTCGGCGCGGCGTCCAGCAATGCGATGTCCGGGCTTTGCCCCACCTGGTGAATATTTAGTCCGCAGTTAAGTTTAATATCATTTATGGAACCGACTTATATAAAATGTTTAAATCAGTTATATTAATTCAAATTTACTTTTATTAAAATAAAGATAATTTAATGAACGTTTTTCTTCTACGAAGTCGATGTCTGTTCTCACTTCCGGTTGAGTGTGCCGGGTGCAGAACAAACATTATTTGGAAGTAAAATTTATTCTTCAAACTATTTCAATTCAAAAAATAAATAAATTTTTTTATTACAGAGCGTGTGTGTTTACTTTTATAAAGATTTTATACTGACGAAATTTTATTAAAATTCGATTTCGTTTATCCCGGGTTTTAATGCAACCAACGAACGCGGGTCTTATAGACGGAGCATTTTATAAATAAATTGATGATAGAAAAATATTGTTTGGGTACAAAAGTTCACAATTTTTTTTACCTATTCCACGTATCGCAGAGGTAAATCATTAATTATCAAGTGTTAGCAAGCAAACACAGAGAAAACACTCTCCAGTTGCCAGCTCGCCGACAAGTTTGTCGATACAATGAATACATTTATAGCTTCAAACATTATACAGACTTCTGCACCCTTATCAACATCAGGAGCCAAGCGATCACCACATGGAGAAAACTTCAGGCGGAAAAAAAAATAACAGGATGAACTCGGTTGGCTTCAACTCGCATTCTGGAAATCGTCATGCTGTATCTGTTCACGAGATGACTTGATAACTACCAATTCCAGAAGCTAAAAATTATTAGAACATTAAAAAATTCTTAATTCATCAATTATAAAAAATTTCAATATCTAAATCCTTAAAATCTTTTCCTCAATATATTTTTAAACTAAATCCAACTTCATAATTGAGGTCATTTTCTGCATTCTAGTACAATGTGATGTACAAGATGTTAACCAATAACTGTGTCAAGAAAAAATTTTATTTAACGTCAATAATAATATTACAGAAACCTTAAAACTTATAAAACCTTTCCAACCTGTAGAAAAAAAAACCTTAACTTCAGTTAAAATGAACAAAGAACTTCATTTTTCAATAATATTAAAATAAAACACAACAATCACCAAACATGTCTTACATAAAAGATTCCAGTAGCAACAACCTGAACGAACATAAATTTTCAGTTATCAATTTTTATTTATTTATTTTTTTTAAAGAATTTCATTACTTCATTCATACTTTTCTAGTAGCTATCAGCCGCATCTCTTCCACTATTGCAGTCGTTTTATCTCGTATCACTCAATTAAAATTCTGTATGAGGTGATGTCTCCATGTATGGAACTGCATAGAATGAATATTCAAAGTTGCGATAAGCTTTGCTTTGATGTTATACCAACCCGCCGATTCAAACCTGTCTTCTTTAAAATTTAACAATATCCACATCCCCGTTGAAAATATTTAAATTTTAAATTACCGAAAAAAATAATTCAGCTTATCACAAAAAGGAAACGTTTGGATTAAGAATTTGCTGATAAAAATGTTACTCATATGAAGTTTAGTCGGTGAAACGGATGCGTGACGTAAACAAAATGTGCCAATTCATACCATCAAATTATCTCCAGCATTTGGAAAATCAGTTTTTTATTTTTTTAAAATCCTAAAAATAAACTGAAATTTAATAAACTGAAATTATCAGGAATTTCTCATGATTAATTTTTCAATATTTAAAATGTACAGATTTCAGATTGATTAATTATTTTTGAAATCCTATCATTCAATATTGGAGTTAAGGTAACAAAAGCATTGGGCTATGAAAGGAACTCAACTTAAGAATCTGTATGTCGCGTGGATGAAGTTTTTTGTATTTTCCCCCACCTCTCACCAGGGGCTCGGCCATGGGCCAGGATTTATGGTTTTCCTCCCTGGGCGATAAGGGCTTGGTCTATCATCCGTCTATTCTTCAACATTCATTGATAGATTCAAAGAGAGGGTGGGAAAACACTAAAAGACCTCGAGGGGGGTCAAAACAAAAAGAGAAAAGAGACTGTCTGAGATGAGAGCCACCCCAACTCTTTGATTGGGTAAATAAGTAAATATAATACTCCTGTTTGAATAAATTCAATACCTACTTTTATAAAAAAAAATCTTAATTTCTAAAGTTAAAAGTTTAGAATAAGGAGTTTGCGCTAATTATAACCTTGTCTTAAACTTACAAGCACTAACAGGATGATTAGAATCTTAGTTATACCAATGATTTGAGGTTCATAAGTTATAAATAACTTCTGTAAAACTTCATTAATTACCTTATCTTGAAACTTAAAAGTCTCGCTAGCCCAGTTCTCACTGTGTTTATATTCGAAGTAAGCAGTAATGGCATCTACGCTACTTTCCACAACTGCAAAATTCTTTTGAGTCATTGTTGCTTTACTTCATTGGGAACACAAATTCGAACTTAGCGTCAAAACTGTGACTCCTGCCATCAATTTGCGGAAACTTCTTGTCATTTTATCAACAGTTTAAAATAGATTTACAAATTTTCAGCACATTAATAAAAATCCATGAAACACTACTCATTTCCACACCTTATTTGAAATTTCCAAATCATCGTCCACTCCTAGCCACAACCATCCCAAATTTTGAAGGCCGTTCACATATAAGCCTAAGCATCCGCTTTAAATGCTACCTTTGACACATTTTCAAAATCCACCACCAGGTTCAATCCACTTTCATTCCACCGCCAGACGGTCGTCGCCATGCACGTCATCAAAGCGTTGTCAAAACCTACATTCTACATTAAAAAAAGAGAGAAAAATAAAAATTAGTCCAACAGAACAAGGTCAAAAAGACAGAACTATTCCATACACTATCATATGTTGACTTATGCCATCATAAGCTCTCTTGGGTGGTAACTCGTTTCCAGGCAAAGGGAGTGGTGGTTACTGTGTTCTACACTTGCCTTTTGGGGCCAACCAAGGCCATTAGCTGAAAAAGGCAAGGCCAAATTCAACCTCATTCATGGGAATCGTTGGTCGTGTGTACGGGTGGAGCTGCACGCCTTAAATCACCCCCACTGGTCACCAGCACCTCATTCATGATCATTTTAATTAGTCTTTCACTCACCAGTTGATCCAACGTGTCATCAATCATGGCGGCTAGTAATAATCGTCAAGTCCCGTTAAATATTTACTGCAGAGAAATTTAATCCCGTCGAATTTCGTTCCCTTCTTAGTCTCGATGACGTAAGCGGTCATAAAATATGTTAAAATTATTTTTTTAGAATATTATTTTTTCAGTAATAAAATAAAAAAAATAATCATTTATCGCAGAAACTAATTCCTGAAATAATCACGTAAAATAATCCGAATGTTTGATAAAAATTTACTCTCACTATTTTTAAACTGGGAATCAACATCCAGGAAGTTGAACCTTCTTTTTTATTTCTGCTTCACATATAATATTCAAACGCGACTTCATTTCCACCGCAAATAACTCGAGTATGTGTGAGAAAGCAGCTGCTAATTCCTTTTGGCCGCCCACATCATATTAGAAAAAAAATGAATTTACACCAAGATCATTTACATTACACAGTGGTTAATTTTTAATGCTGCGGTTTTATGCATCATCTTTCCAAATTTTGTCGCAAGGGCACTGACATAACTTTACTTCGGGGCTTACCTTTTCGCATTTCCGGTACATTACCGCCATTTTGGATCCTCCATGATGACAATCGATTCTTGTATATTTTAATGATAAAAACAACCCACACTCAAATTTCACGGGAAGAAAGAGTGCTTTGTTATTTTCATTTCCTAGATTACATTTTCAACATTTTTCAATCCTTGTTTACGAAAAAGGAAGTCATATAATCGACCTCCCAAACAAAATTACAAAAAAAAGAATAAAAAAACTGTTGTTACATAAAACCTACAGAGAACTTCTGGTCATTCATTACGGAAGTAAATACCAGACGATAAAGAGAATCCTACAAAAAGAAATTTTATTTTAATTACAAAATGGTTCGTTTATTAGCTGTACTACGGATGGCGCATTTAAAGAAAAAAATTCATCAATGTCGGGCAAAGACACACTTCATTCATGTTCCCAACTGGTCTTTACGATTCCTCCCATTTGAGGCCCAATTACATAAATCGTGTTGGTGAGTCGAGGGCTGCTTTGAAATTTTTTTTTACCTTCTTCTTTATTTACCCTCGGGACATGAAGAAAAGTGATGAGTCTCGGAAAAGTTGTTGTGCCATCGCTGTCTCAAAATGTAATGACGTCATACTCCTAACCTGACCTCGGGGTCATAACCTTAGATTTCAAAACACTACAAAGTACGACAAAATTGTCATAAAAAGCCATGTTTATTGTTTTTAACTTCCTCAAATGTATAATTTATACGATTCTAAATTAATATTTTACTAATGAGTTGCTTTATATAATAGCACCACTTTTAAGTTAATTTATTATTCTTACCAAACTATGTACGGAAAATGTTTGGTACACAAAAAACTTTAAATATAAAACGTTCAGAAAATATTTTAGTTTGCTGGCCAACCTTCGGCCTATGTTTTTCTCCGCACAACGCCAAAACTGCTCTTGCTTCCTGTCACGTGATAGTGAGTTGCTAGTCTGAATGCCAAGATGGAAAGAACAAAGTTGGAACTGATTCAAGCTTTCATTCATACATGCAGCCAAGGCCCTGACACCAAAAAAAAAAAAAACCCTGAATAAAAATTTAACAGAAAAAACTTTAAAAGTTCCAACTGCCATTTTGATTTAAAAAATCATGACGTCATAAAATTTCAAGCAACTCATTTTGACGAAGAAAAAAAATTATATTCACAGCCATTTTCCTGCACAAAATTAAACACTATATTTTCCCCTAAAAAAACAAACTAGTATGTGATGTTGAAGGACCGGTCAGCTCGTCTCTTTTGTGTAGGCCCACGAGCCTTGCGCACGCACGGCTGCGTCCGGTTACGAACTCCAGACAAGGGAGAGGAGCGGACGACAGAAGGAGAGGGGGAACTTATCCCCTTTACACCATTTCCGTGGCTTCATTTTTTACTGTGCTGTGGAATGTTGTGGGATTTTAGATACGCTCCAATAGTTTGTTTCATCTTTAGTCACGTAGCACAAACCCCTTGATAGGGTGAAACTTGCTTAACAAGTGTTTTTAATATAAAATTATTATTAACATCTCGCAAAGGTTTTGTGATAAATATCATTGAGATGGCTGTTGGCAATGTCATTTCGTTGCCAGTCTCTACCTCAGGGTTTATAAGACAGTTCATTGCTCTTTCCTCGCAACTCCTCCTTCATTCATTCGTCTGGTAGAGGGAAAAAAATTTTGATGGTTAGTTTTTGATATTAAATTAATATACTTTTTTTTGGTTTTTCAAAGGGGTAAATAATGAGAGACGCCATGTGTGGAGTTTGCGGAAACCAGTTTTATCAATTTATACTTTATAATTTTGTGTTCGTATCAAGATGTAGAAGTCAATGTCATGTGACGTCATAATTATGATTTGGTTTGTTTGATGGAAGAGAAAAGTTCATTATTTCTAAACTGTGAGTTTATAGAGTAAATAAAGATTAACCAATTAGAGCAGGTTTATGTAGTCATGTGATCAAATTTATAGGATTTTATTGGCTCTCCTGACATTTAACATTTAACAAAGACTAAGAAAAATTGAGAGTAACACTGCATTGTGGAACAATTTTTATTGTAAATTCACCCACTTAAAAAATATTATGAACAGATGTGACTTTGCATACTTGTAACATTAACTTACAACTTATACCAGTCATGAATGTTGCATATATGTATTAGTCATTTGCAAGTGATACCACACAAACTTCCTATTCGATCTATCTTTATCTATTCATGGAATTCAGTGTATTGAAAGTCTATATGGACAACAGTCAATTCACTACCTAAATTCACTGCAATAAAGTGTTTTTCTATGTTATCTGTAACGAATCCAGACAAAATTTTACTAATCAAATGACTGCCACATATTAAATTACAAACCCAAACTTTTAAAAACACCTAAAAAAAATTACATGTCTTCCATTCCACGAATTAACAAGAAAAAAAAAAATCAACTTCAACTCTTGCTTTCATAGACATGCCATAAACGATCCATTAATTTAAAAAGGGAGCAAGCTGGAAACTGGTTCCTTCCTTGTAAAAGAGAAAAACATATTCTACTTATCCCATCCCATGGTGATAAAAAGAAAACTGGCCAAGGCCATTGATCCTACAACTGTTTCAACTTTTACTGAATCGTAATATGCATTCATTATTTCGTTGATTACACTCTTAATAAGTTTTATCCGGAGGGAGGGAGGGACCAGCAGAGGAGTAACAACCTCCTGACAACGATGAATGAAATCGATACGGAGGCAAGGTCGGAGTCGTGAGTCTACCGATGATAAATATTCTTATCATCATCTTTTTCCACATGATTTTCTATTTCAATTCAATCCGGTATAAGAAATGCACGTGTTTTACTACACTCGTACGAAAACTAAAAGTATAGTTACAGTATTCAGTTCCAGGTGTACGAATTTAGGTCAAAAAGTTTAGATGGGAATTAAAATGTTGTAATATTCGAATAACTATAATCCCGATTTTAATATAGTAGACTATCGTTCGTCCTTGTTACAAGTTTCAAAGTTAATCCGGGCAGCTACGATAAAAGTCGTTGCTATCCTGTTACATTGCGATAAAAGAGGTCAAGACGTCAAACCCTGTAAAATCGCCCACCCAAACAAAGAATTACCCACGATAGTGGTGATAAATAAAAATTTGATCGAGCTACCTATGCGGTACAATTTTACTGGGCATCATATGATACTAATAATAATAATAACGACTCTGCGTTTTGCCTTGCCGTTGGCCAAGGTTGTCACTCTACAGGCCAGGCCAAGCCAAGCCCATCATACAACCAGAAATGAGCACTCGATCATGTCTTGGAAAAACATTTAAATTTTAACAGCCAGTATTATCAAATAATTGAAACAAGTCAATATTTTTTCTTCGTATATCTGAAGACTTATTTTTAATTCGTTAATTTACACAACTTATTTACGTTTGGTTTTGGGTAAAAATAAGTTGTAATATCACTCTTCGCTGTTATTCAATGCTCGGTTATGATAAATTCTTCCGTTATTCATTATGAACAGCAATGATGTTGGGAAACCTTTTAGTTCATGTTATAAACAAGGCATTTCTACCTCGATTCTTCGCAAGAAAAATTCTTCCGTTTCCCTAATGGTTCGGTCAGCTTCAATTGTACGTTCATTTGATTTCAATGTTTATCTTAATTCAATTCGGTAGGGTGTGGGGAGTTTCAACAGACGACCTTGAACCCCCCTTGGGTCGCCTGGTGGTTTCAAACTTTTTTTTTTTTCCTTATCTCAGAAGAGTCAATGCAAGCATAAAGGGGATGGAAGGTGAACTTTTGCGTGCACCACCACTGGTTACAATTTATAGCAGGGTGGTTTGTTTTTTTTTTTCTTCTTATTGGAGAGGAAAGGGTTGGCTCAAATACTTGGTTCGTGTTACATGAAAAAAAAATGAATGAAGTAAAAGGTATTTTTTAACGGGTTGCTAGGGTTTTAATATAAATTTAGGGGCGAATAAAATGTGTTAATATGTATAAAAATAATATGTGTCGTCTGATGTTTAAAAGTGTGTTTTTGGCACGATGACAACGCCATCTTGTATTCGCTCTGCCCACATCAACGCCCCCACAAACTCATAGCTGCCATTGGCCTGCATACACGACTAATTATACCGAGTCAAAAATAACTTGGCGAAAAAATCCTTTTGAATAAAACCGCGTGGTTAAATCAAGTTGTGGGAACTAAATGAGGATGTGGGGAAGTTTTTCATTAGATTTGCATGTGTTTTGGGAGTTGATAGAGATGAGTAGGAAGTTGTGAGTTTGTTGTGGTTTCTTAAAAGATTCTAGAGTTGATTCTTCAAGTGATTTAAGATTTAAGGTAGATTCAACATTTTTTAAAAGATTCAAGAAATTTTTTCGAAATTTTCGATAAAAAGTTTATAAGATTTAATGAGATTTACTAAATCTTTGAAAAGAAGATTTAATGAGATTTAGTAAATCTTTGAGAAAAAGATTTAGTTAGATTTAATAAATCTTTGAGAATAAGATTTAATGAGATTTAGTAAATCTTTGAGAATAAGATTTAATGAGATTTACTAAATCTTTGAGATTTTAGAAGTCAAATGAGATTTACTAAATCTTTGAGATTTTAGAAGTCAAATGAGATTTACTAAATCTTTGAGATTTTAGAAGTCACCCGACTAGTTTCTCGCTTTATCTCTTTAAATCCCAAAGATTCAGGCCAAAACACTAAACAACCATTAAAATGACTTCCAAATACCAACCCCAAAACCTAGAATCCAAAACTTCAACCATTGAAAAAAAATTCTATTTTAGTATATCAAAACCCATAACATTTACAAACATCCTTCAACATCCCTTCGCCATTTCCATTTCCTCTACAAACCAACAAAAACGACATAACTCAAAAAAAAAAAAAAAAAAAAAAAAAAAACCAAGTCATAAAAGTTAAGAAAAACGCAAAATAAGAAACAATATTCATCCAATCTCGCAAAACTTTAACAGACATTTACTTAGACAAAAAGGGTTGGGCTAGGTGGAGAGTCCTGTACATAGGGCGCTGGGAGGAGCAAGGTCATTCAGGGCCAGACAAGCTCCCCACACCCACGCAATACCTGAGTTCAATGGCCACTAACCACACTACAAAACCTAATAACTAACTAAAAAAAAAAAGTAAATAAATAACATAATGTTTAGAGAGAGAGAAAATACTAAGTGAAAATCTAAATGATAATTTTCAGGCTGCTAACCCCTACATTTAGGATTTTTATCTGTGTCAAAGAGGGAGTAGGGAGGGATGAACAATGTAGGGTGAGGAAGCTTCAATTCAACCACCTGCCAGGACGGGAAATTGATTTCAATGATCGAGCAGACAGTCCAGGCGACGCCACTCTTGTGCTCAAGGACGGTGGAGAAAGTTGAGAAAGAAAGTCCACTTGCTGAATGCATAAGCATGGTTTGTTGAGTTTGCAGCTGGTCCAGGCCTTTTGGATAAAAGAGGCCATCATATTAAAGGGTCTCGACCTAGCCATAGGGGAGGAAAGTTCAGTTAATGTCACTTAACATTTTAAAATTCATGTATGGGTTATAGTAAAATTAGGTAATGGGTCCCCCCCCCCCTTTTTTTTAAGGGTGAGAAAAAAAATTTATGAGGTTGTGTGATGTACGGGTGGACTTCCTATCCAACCGGAAATGAAGCGGATACATGGCTGAGTTGCATTCAAACACCAGGTGGTCGTGGAGTAGGAGGGAAGGTGTGGAGAGTTTGGAGATTTGAAATCACGGTGGAGCTTTGGGTGAAATGTATTCAAGTTGGAATTGGAATTTGCAAGTTTTTAGTGCGTTTTAAGTGTTTGTCATTAAAGACCGAAACGTGTAAATTAGTCAAAATCACCTTAACTGCAATACAATATCCAAAGGTCTTTTTGTCTCTCATATAGTCTACATTATCTTGTCACTGTCTCTACTACTGCGTGTAGTATTTGCAGCCAATATCAAGTTCATTAAAACAATAAAATAAATTACTATCTTCAATATTTACACTGCGAATTCCTAATAACCATTTCTTAAGAGAATTAAGGCAGGTCTTGTTTAAACACTTGCATTGTGCCATTGTAGTAATGAAACAGAAAAACCTTTTGAGGTTTTGTTTATACTGTTGAAAACGCCGAAAATTACAAACCCATACTCACTTAACGCACACATAAACAATTCCCCTCGCCCCCTGGCAGCCAATCGACGAGTATAAAGCAATGAGTGTCTACTAACCATCCTATCCATGGGAGCCCCCAACCCCCTAGCGAGAACTTTCTTTCAAAACACCTTTTCACTCAATGCTCCTTTCTTTTAGCTCAACTATCTCCCCCTCCTTATTTATCCCCCACCCACTCTCTGTTGCCACCACCACTTCCGGCCTTCAATTTCCCACCATACTCCCCAAGCCCTACCCACCCTCACAAAACCAATCCCCCTTCCTGACCACTCCCCACCCCATTTCCGCTGCATTCTGTCTTTGGAGGGCCAAGCCCAACCTAACTTCACAATCACATAGGGCCAATACATCAAAAATCAAAGAAATAAATTCAATGACCTAGTATGCACAAATCCTTTTTCCTCTAACATTTCCCATTTTAGTTCATTGTCCTCACAGTTTCCTCAAATTGAAATCTCCTAATTAATCACTTTGAACAGACCATCAAACTGATTGTAAGTAACAGCAATATTTCTCACCATTTTCAACCAAACTCCCAAACAAAGAAGGACAGTGCTTTCACAATCTGATTACACTCACTTCCAAACCGGAAGTCCTCGAGCAACATGTGTTAAGGGTAGTTCACAAATATTTTTCACACGGAAAAGATGTCAAGAGATGGTCGAGAATTTAATTCATTACTTTGTTCTATGTTAAAGTTTAACATACTTAAGTTATAACCTACATGAATAAGTGTAAACACATTCCAGTTGTTAAATGGAAATGTAGTAGCATATGTTGAAAGCTTAATAACAGCAATACAGTACTAGTATAGTTTAGTGCATAGGATTTGTCTACAGGCATAGGCCATTTCCAATGTCTTACCAAGTAAAGTTGGATATGTAGTTGAGAGTACAAGAAGTTGCAAATGGCAAGTTCCTATACTCATTTCTGCATGTTATTTTTTAGGATGTATAAACATTTCTATTACAATGCAGCAGTAACTTGACATACCAAAAGCTCAAACTCTGAGCTTTGCATTGTTATGTTCTAAGTCATAATAAGTAGCAACAGCACAAAGTTCTTCACCTTATTTGTTCTTTTTTTAACACTCCGCTATCACTTTGTGGTGTCAGTATCAAATCTTGTCAATATTTACTCAACGGATACAGGGTTATGTACCATCATTTCATATTTCCAACATGAGCTGTCCCAAAATTATACGTATAAAAAAAAAAAAAGAAACGTGTTTGAAGAATCGTGCACTAAATGAGCTTAATTGTCGGGGGGGATGGAAATATAAAAACACAAACCTAATTCCCACAGTACTAGAACCTTTCTCTACTTGTTCGTGTTAAATTAAATTTTACATCATTGATGAGACCAGAAAAAAAAATGACGTCCCTGACATTTCCTATTACTGTAATACACTTTTGGTGAAATTGGGTTCTACGCACCGTTCCACTTCCAAATAAAACCACGCAAATATTTTCCAGACTGCTAAATTTAAATTTTCTCATTTTCGATAACAGGGGGTTTTAACAATCAAGAGTGAAAGGTCTTAGGTGAATTGATGAGGAAACTTTTGGAAATAGGTATGAATGAGGCAATTGAGTTCTGTTCGTTTCCAGATGGGTTATTTTTAACTTCTATTTTTTCTGTTTCTTGGAATATCGACTTTAATTTTGTAATGAATTTACCTTCAACAATGACTTTCCTTTAGGTATTAAAAACGCTTGCAACAATCTTATAATTATAAATACAAGCAAAAAACTTAAGTTTTAAGCAAAACAAAGTGTAAACTCAGGTGATGTTAGTATATATGTAATGATAATTTGTGTTATTAGCATTCATTTCTTTTCCCTCCCTGATTAACCAGACCATCATTTCGGCTACAATACGTCTTTATTGAGTGTGTTCTGTGGTCGAACAAACATGATTGATTTTTTTGTACCTTTTTTTTTACTTCACAAATAAATAAAACATTTTTTTCTTTCTCTTTATATAAAATAGTCTCCAATATATGATATGCAATAAATAAATCCACAATTATTGATATTGATCAAAGGACTAACTATATACAAGAAAAAACAAAGGGAATACGTAAAGGAGAAATGTTTCCTTCTTTTTTTTGTAAAGTTATAACCTCCTCACGATTGGTAAACCGTGACAGGAGACCAGGCAAAATTAATCAATTAGAAATTAAATCAAATTGACCTATTTGTCAATTTTTTCTTTTCTTTTTTCATGATTGGAGATTTTCTTTTAAAAAATATATAAAAAGTTTTTTCAAGACATTTAACTTTTTTTTTGTAATTTACAAAAGAAAAAAAAAGACTGAAGTTGTAACCATTGGGTTTTTTTTCTTCTTTAACTTATCAATGAATTTTCTAAAACTTAAAAAAAAAAAAATATTTACAAACAGAAAAAAGTGAAAAAAAATTGATGAGTTAAAGAGAAAAAGTGGAGTATTTAATTTAAATTTTCAGTCTCTAAAATGACTTTTTTTTCTCTTAAAAAAAATTACCCACAGGTCCACAGCTTCAGTTTGGGTTCCCACATCAACCAAATGTTTGAGGATCCCCCTTCTTGAGAAAAAAAAAGACCAATTGCATGAGTTAAATGTTTGAAAAAACTTACCACTAGGCATAATACTTAATGTTTTAAACAGTCATGCAGCTGTGGTGAAGAAAAGTGGGAGAAAAATTTTTTTAAAAACTTAGAAAAATGTTTGAAGCTCTGATTTAATCCAAAAAAATAAATAAATAAATATTTTTCAACAGAGCTCAAACACCCCTTAAAAAAATTCAAATCTCAATTTATAAATCCAGACATGATCAATCCAAAGCTTACCGTATTGAAATTCTCCACTTCACCAGCATCCTCCAATCAGAAAAAAAAATAGAAAAAAATTTAACAAACTTTACAAAGCGCTCAGAAAAAAAAATATCCAAATTATAAGAAATGTGCACTTTTAACAATTGTTCGGGTCAAGTAACCGCTGCGTGTTCTGTAGTCCACATTTAGAATTACATTGACATCCATGGTTATGATACCTCGCATAACACGACTCACACGTGATTAAACACCCTTTCATAGGCCAGTAACACAAAAGGCACGGTAAAATTAACGCTAAAGTGCCCATACATGACCATCGCATACACCTGCGATCAGGTGAACATGAACAGGGCCGATCCGCACACGAAACGTCATCATCCATGTCATAATCTTTAGTACAATGATAGAAAATTCCTTTAACACAGCACATGCACGTACACGTGTCCAACAACGCTTCGGCCGAGCATTCATAACGTGAATTACAAATCCAGCGTGAAGGTAACGACCGAGGTATTTTGCATGCTTCGCACTTGCATTTATTACACGTTGAACACATGATTGAATCCTTATTTAAGTGTTCTGATGTGTCCGAAATACTCCCGGTGTCAGCGACTATATTTTTTTTCTCTTTCGTAAATGTCACGCACGGCGGGCATCGAGCGGGCAACGGCGTTGGAGAGATGCGTGCACGGTGTACCGCCGCCAGACTCGGACTACGGCCCGAGGTTCGGCCGCCGCGAACATCGTCTGGCTCTTCGTCTCCATTTGGCGGTGGTTTACCACTCTTTGTAGCCGGTTTATGCGGCCGTAAAGGTGTTTCGGTGTAATAATTACCGCTTCGGAGGCCATCTGGCCTCGGCTGAGTGAGCGTTATGCGGTCGCGCATATCGCTGGCGGTTGACGGCGGATTCGCCGTTGTTGTGTGGCGTTGTGTGGCGCCATGTTGGGCCATTATTTTTCTCGCGTCATCTGTCGTTCTTTCCTTATTCCGCCGATTCTTCACTTAACTTTACTCTCCCTCAGATGTTAGTTGTGAGCCTGAAATTAAAGTCAAGTGAGAAACTTGTGATCCACAACGGCACTTTTCCGATCCTTTCTCTGGCGGATAAAAATAAATGCGCGCTGCGGTTGCAAGCACTATCGACTGTAAATCCGACGTAAATGGGAAGTGAGTGGAACAAATTTCAACATCTATTTTCGTCCCATCATATCCGAAAATGATGTTCGTAATAGTCCACACAACGTGTATCGATCGCTTGCAATTTTATGAATGGGACCTTTTCTTGAATGGCGGCCACTCGGATGCAAAATTCCTTCAAATACCTATCAAGAACATAACAACCGATCACAAACCCCTAGCGGCCAATTGCAACATTTCTCCCACATTTCAGCATCTAATCTATTAACACCGCCTGGTGGCGGAGGGATACATAGCTCGCTGTCATCAATGAGATGTTCACACAGGTTATTAAATCGTAGTTTTTTTTTTTTTTAAATTTCTTTTAAACCACTTAAACTATTCTGTAAGGTTTAAATCGATTGAATAATTTTTAGGAATTTATAAAATAATGAATTGTAGGATTGTATTATAAAAAGATGAGAATTTCTACGGTCAGACGAAGGCCAAATAAAAACCAGGCCTGACCTATTTCTCGTCGGCACACTTCATTCACAAAACGAGTTCAGTTGAATATCCACCCACAATTCCCTTATTCTACTACCGACTCACCCTTTTAGGAAAAAAATATTTTCTACTTTAATTATTTCCAATAAATAAAAAGCAGCCGGAAATGTTCGTATGAGTGGCGCCCTCTCTCGACATAAACCCAAACCCAGACAAAGCCTACCACGCCTTGGTCTGAGACCAAACTACGCAAAACATTTTAAAATTTTAATACAATAAATTTAATCTGTTAAAAAGCTCAAAACCGGGAATTTCACATTTGAAATTACCTCGTTTTGTGTTTTAAAGCGGATTATTACCGATTTAATAATTTTTAAGGTAATCTACGCTTGTTTTTACGTTCATTCATAAACATTTGTTGTAGCATTTCATTGACTAACGACACACAATCGGGTCGACGCACCGCTACAAGGTTCAACGCCATCGTGCGCTAATTTTTCTAATTTCCAAATACGAGAAATCAAGTTTTAAGATTAATAAAGTCTTACCTTAATATTTACAGACTCAGTCGATTCGTTTGGTAATCTCTCTTTCTGCAGATAGTATCCTCGTGTGTGTGTTTGGAGAAATGGCAGATTGTAAAATACGAAACGAAAAAATGAGAAACGGAAATTGTGTCGTAGTCGGGTTCGGGCGCGTGGCTGAGACTGACTTTTACTCTTACAACCTTGTTCCCACTAGGGAAATGGGAGCGGCCTCTAACGTATGAATGAATGGCATTGTAGTCGAGCGAGCGGCGCAAATTAAGCAGCGGAAACGGTTACCATGGTGACTGTAATTATGACTCCCAATGTCATTCATTGAGTAATTTCATTCATAAAGAGAGCTAGAACCGTTTTACGTTTTTTCGTCACGCTGTCTACTACGCACGACGATGTGGGTTCGCGAGTTGCTGCTTTCGTTTCTTGTTTTCATTGTTGGGGCTTTTTAGTGCACAGACGTTATGACTGTTTGCGGGTGGGTAAATATGGCGGACTCGAATCGGTTTCAAGGTGAACTTTTTTAATTTTATAATATTTGATTGAAACTGCAATGATATTTAAATAGTTCACTGATTTCATAAATGCATCTTTATTTTAATATATTTTTAGAATTTATTAAAATAAATTTTCCTAGCGGGGAAATAGATCATGACCGTCATTTTCATATCTGGAATAAAAAACTGCGAGATATATATATTTTTAAAAATGCGATTATGTAATTTTAATTATAATAATCTTAATCGTTTATCTTAAATCGATATTAGAATCTTATAAAATAATTTATTTGTATAAATTTATGTAATAAACATTTTTAAACAGTACGACTCTTCACCTTTCCATATATTGAAGGGCTTGGTTTAAGAGTGAACACTGTTGTGTTGCGAGCGCATCTAAATACTGAATAGGTCTGGTCGTTGAATCGTTGATATAATTTTCTTTCATAATGTCTGGTCTAGACTACGTCGGGACGTTAGTTGTAGAAAGTGATGGTATGGACCGCTATTTTCGTTCTTCCCACCGGAAGACAACCATCTGGACGAGAAAGGAAAAGAGAGATGGGCGTCAACAACTTCCTGCCGTCTCATTGAAGGAGTATCAAACACGACTGGTCGCGACCTAAAGCCGCTGGTGTTAACCAACTGTCAAAGGATCGTTTTGGATTAAATTACCATTATATTTTTTGTAATTAATTACTCGCAGAAAAGTAATAAAATTGAAATTCTGACGGATAAATAAAACCAGTGTGTTGAAATTTCCAGGAAAAACAGATCAAAAATCTTCCACGTTTTTAACATTTAGAAAAAATGGAATTTAATTCATAAAGTGGTTACATAATTTTTAAAGTATATGAACGGAAAATAAAAGTATTTACTGAATTGTAAGTAGGGTTATGTAAGATATTTTGATCTGTGAGATTAGCATATTTCATAACTTTTCGTTCAGTTTTAGTAAAACGATAAGATTTTCCGGTTAATAATATGATAATCTTGCTCTTTTTGAACATGTTTGTATTATTTTTTTTTGCATGATTCCTCCCTTCAATTTAGTAAAAATAGCTTTAGTTTAATACGATGTAACGGCAATAAATTAAATGAAAATAACTCGAATAACTCAAAGCAAATATTATATTACCTAATAATTGTCTCGCGCAATACCCGTGGACAACTTAACGCCCGTCGACAACTCTCGTGAGGTTTGCATTTCTACTTTTCCAAGCTACGTATCTGGTCAAGTGAAAATAAGTATAATTTTCAAAAATTATCACAACAATTCCATTTCCATTTCGCTTTTTAGAATTAGTTTTGCAAAAAGTTTACCTGAATGTTTTTTTTCCTTCTTGTTAAGTGTCATTAAAACTTCCGGAGTTTTAAATCCTTTTTCCAGTGATGAAATTACGTAATTTCGCAGTTAAAATAATTATTCATTTTTTTTAGGTTTTACGATTAAACTTAATTTTGTTTGTGTTACGTAAAATGTAGCGGCGACAAAAACATGAATGAAAAATTTAAAAAAAGTGGATTTGTTAGGAGGGAAACAAGGTCGAGTAAGCAGAAAGATTTTCTTGTATATAAATCGTGTTCTAATTTTTTTTTTTACTTTTTTCTTATTAATTCTTTTATCTTTTTGCAGCCGATTGAGATAAATTTACAACATCCTTTCACTATGAATCTCATTTTTCAAGATTTTCTGATGAAATCAAGACGTTTAAAATTTCTATTAGTCATTTTACGACTTGAGAAATGGGCGTTATCGGTCAGTGGAATTCTGACTTATCATTTCATGAAATCGATTCCAATGTAATCACTAGGTGGCTATGACGTAAGGCAGTATTTACTAATTCAAAAGAAAAATATCGTTTTTTACAAATTGTAATGAAAGACGATTCAAAAGAGTCGAGTTGTTTCTTCCGGAGATTTTTTCAAACCTAATATTATAATTAAATTAATCCTTACATTTACGTGTATATAAAAAAATCAAAATCACTTTAAAAATTTTTTTTAAGAGTTAATATAAAGATTAAGTTAGAAAAAATGAGAAGCAGCAGTTGGGAAACTCGAAAATAAATTTCCAAATCCCAGATATTTATAATAACGTCAAACATCAGAGATTTGAGTAGTTAAAAATAAATTGCAAAATGGAAAGGGATTTTAATCCTTTCTGGGTGGTCGTAAAGTATTTAGAAATAACTTTTTATTGTTTTACAGAAACTTAATATGAGAGACAGTTAATACAGTTTGCTTATTTGAATAAAAAAAAGACATTTTCAAGAATAAACTGAATATTGGCCAAATAGAAAATAACCCATAATCAGATATGTGAAGTGAAAATAAAATTATGATGTTGCAAAACGGATGCCGACACCGGAAATCTTTACTAACTTTCCCAAAATACTCGCACCTCGAGAGGGCTAACGAGGCCGAAAATTGTTTCTTTTCACATCCATCTTCACCACAGTCAATAAATTACAAATCCCAGAGCGTTGAGGGTTAAAAAATAGATACTACGTTTGCGCAAACGCGATGTACAACGCCCTCTCATGTCATGTTAATATTAATCCCATATTAGAAAAAAATCAAAAAACGTGTGAAAACAGATTTTTTTATTTTTTCCCCTTTTATTATAAGTACAAGTTCATCATGATTTCATTTGTGAAATTTATTGGTATTAAATAGTACATCACAAAATTTGTTTCTCTTATTACACAATCTGAAATACTTTCTTCAATTCCAACATTAACTGCCAGTCAGCTTTTTGTAAATCTTCACGAAAATATTCTTTACACGCATCAATCGATTGACGTGTAATCTGTAAAACAGTAATCAAAAATAAGTGTCGTGGCGTGATCTGATAAACAGGTTCTTATCATAAGGCTTGTTGTGTTTACGTTCAATAATAAATAAACAATCGGTACGTACTTTACTAACTATTGGGTCTGTATGTTCGAAATGTCGGCCGTAAAGTTTGGGTGTTTCGCCAGAATGTGGTTCGATTTTAATACAAACTTCTTGACCTTTTCGGGCACTTTCTAACGTTTTGTGGTTGAGTTCGATTGTGGAGACGATACCTATATCCAGAAACTGGAATAATAAAAATACAAATTTTAATATGAGAATGCATAACGTTTTATGCATATTACTAAACAAACCAAAGCGAAAAGAAAATGGATGACATTTGTTCGATCTAAATTTTCTACGACGGATTGAAAGAAAAAGGTCAAATTACAAATTAGAATTCTACAGAAAGTGAAATATCTGGTCACACTAAACTCTCAAGTTAAGTTCGATACCTCAATCGGTAGTAGAATTTTGAATATTTCATGTCGTTTCGTTTGCCAACTTTGCTAAATCCCATTTTCACTACAACATTTGGCGCTATAGTTAATACTCGGTCGCTTTTGATTGGCTTTAACATCTTGGTTATATAAAACTTTTGATAAAATATTAAACGAACAAATAACAATGAAACTTAGGGAGATGCAAAAATTCATGATTGAAATGATTTCCTAATACGACCACAAAATAATACAATTTTTATGCAAGGTATACTGCTCTTAAACTTGCATTTATAAGCTTAACAAAATATTTTGCAAATTAACAGGGAAAAAAAAACTGAATGAACTACTCATTTCCAAACCAAACAAACTTTCCACACACAATGATTGTCCTTCAACCTGCTAATGACCAATTGTAAAGCAAAATCTCAAGTAAACATAACAAAAAAACTCCCCCCCCCCAATATTCCCACAAAGCAAATGGAAACAATGTTAGCAATGAGGAAACTAGAAGAGAAGTCAGTCAAGTTGCCATGAGGATATCCTCATTAATCACGGAGTAGAAGCAGCTGGCATGGGTTGGGTAGGGGTTGGCAAGTCAAGAGGTAGTCAACTGCAGGAAAGGGCAGGAACTGTGCTTGGCAGAACATCACTTGGGCCAAAAAAACTTGGTGGGGGCATCAGGATTTGGCCATACATTTAATTAATTGTGCAAGGAATGTGCTTCAGCTGTCACCTTTCATGTGTCAAGTAAACAAAAATGCAACCATTTTGTATTGGATTGCATTAAGTGGATGAGAAAAAAAAATTTCAAATGGATGAATGATGTGTCTAGGGGAACTAGACATATGATTGATTGTGTATGAATAAGTCACAATCATATGCATAAAAAACTTTTAGGTAGGCAAGGATGGATGGATGAAGGAGACTGTTGTGCATTAAACAGTTTTCACCAACTCAAAAATTAAATTCCATGTCATAATCCACAGGTGTTTTTTTCCAAAATTATGGTGCAAAAAGAGATGGGGGAAAAGAAAAAAAAACGAGCAAATCCCTGGTGTGGAGTTCAGAGTTCAACAGAATCGTGTAAACGGGTCATAAATACATTCTTACAGCAAGGGTGAGAAAATTAGAAACGTCCATCTGTCTGACTTAAATCATTTCGCACCATCACCCGTTTGCGGATCAAATGACCATTTTAAAACCGACTAATTCACATATAATTATGCTAATAACGTCATAAATTTAAACGAAAAAAATTCCAGTAGAAATTCCATAACCAGTTAAAACTTACCTGTCGACATTGGTCTGTTTTTAGCAATGCCCTTTCCCTTTAAGGCACCAGTCTGCATTTAGCAAATCATTTTAACAAAGCAAACTTTTAACTGTCGTTTAAGTACAAAGTGTCCACTAAATGTTTACACTAGTTTAACAATGTACAAAACACATACATCAATGCATTCTTGCTTTAATGTTTTCGAATTGACTTATCTCTTAGCTAATAAACGCAATGAATCCCATCCCGGTGTAAATGACAGGATATCCTGTGTTTATTTCTCCCCACCCCCCGCTAAACTCAGTCATTACTTGCAGTTTAAAAACATCCTAAGGAAATATGTAGTTAAAAATGCTTAAGAAAAAAAAAAATTAACACCCGAAATCCAGTTTGGAAAAAATGATATGAACCCTCATTTTAATTAATTAGTATCATTTCAGATTTCAACAAATATCAGAATTAACCTTGCATAAATAATTAGGGATTAAAAAGCGGATACACAAACTTTTTGTTTGCGCTATTCAATTGAGGTTCTTCTTTTAATCATCCACGTTTCCTCACAGATTAAAAGAAATTTGAATTTATTATTCAGATTTAGGTCTTCCACTCTATTCTTGTAAGGTTGCTCTTTTTTCTTGTGAAAAGTTCAGCATGGCTATTCTTCATAGCTTATCATTCATTGTATATGTCAAGGGCAAAGAGGACAGTTTTACATTTAAAAGGGTGAGCAATGACTGTTTGGCAGGGCAAAAGTATGATCAGGTGCCATTCAAGTAAAGTTTATATCATTAGTCATATTTGTGTTTCGATTGACATTTCTATTGCACACTCAGCAAAATTTCCTTTCAGCTGAAGCAGCAATATGTTAGTGAATAGAAGGCAAAATGGAGCCTTGCTTTTAGTTGGTGCATGGTTATATTTTGTTAGTGTTTGGTCCATAAGAATTTGTGGTAATGGGCATCACTTGTTTAAACAGCAGCCTTGGTGTGAACAGACTTACGCACTAATAGTTAGGATTACGTATATTGAGAATCCACTTTAGCAGTGGTCAATAATATTGCGGATCATTGCGCTATAAGAGTTACTTCTGACCGACCAATGAAATCCAAAAACTGAAATTAGGTTAGCCAATCACATTGCAAAAAATTACATCATCAATGAGACAATGATTGATGAACTGTGATTAGTTAAAAAAAATACAATGCTTGGATTTCATTGGTCGAGAACTGGAACAAGCCCATGTAAAAATATATTGATAAAACCAACTCTTAAATCACTAAGATATTAAAATATTTAAAAACTCAGTGCATGACTTACGTCTCTGCTTGGTACGCATAGGGGAGTTCCTTCCTTGACCACGCCAGCTTCCACACTTACTCCAACGACGATAGGGTCTCTGGTATTGAAGATAAATTGGGGTAAAATGCGTAGTTTACAAGGGAAGACAGCTATGTGTTTGAATTGGTCACGCTTCTTCTGTTTCAACTCTTCACGATACGCCATGAATTTGTCAAAAAGATGATAGATTATGTCTGCGGCAAAGATCTTTACCCCCAAACTGTCTGCAAGTTCTTGAGCATCTCGCTCAATTTTCACATCAAACGCCAGAATCACAGCATACCTTGACAAAAGAAAAACAATCAATTACGAAAAGTACAGATTGTATATGTCTACTATCCAAGAAAAGTTATACATCATTTCCTGTCAGTGCAATTTAATTTTAGAGTGGCTTTTGTTTATTTTATCTTCAGTCTTAACTTACTGGCTATCATGTTCCAGCATGATGGAAGCTTTCATCACGTCCTTCTTGACAACAGGACCAATACGAACACCAGAGTACTGAAAAAATAAATACACAAAAAGAATATATCAAACAGTTGTTTAACTCATTAAACATAAGGAAATGAGTTGCTGCAAATTTCCCTAATTAGTTTCTCAATTTATTCACGCACTCACTTCAACTTAATTCATTAACTTAATGCAAGTTAATGAGAGTAGGTAAAAGTATTTAACTTTTGCCCTCAATTATTTGGAACAAGCTGCAAGGGCACTTCCGCTTCAATTGATTAGAACATTTTTATGGCAAGAGGAGAGCGGTGCCAGGAGTTTGGACTAGGTATTAAAACCGGAAGTGTCCTTTTTTGTTGCTCTAAATCTGAACTGCAAGGCCGTTTTCAAGTGTGAAAACTCTCAGGAGACCAATAATTAACATTAATTCTGTAAGATTCGAATGAGTAGTACTAAATATTTCGTCGTATCTATTTTCAATTCTCAAGTAAGGTGAAGAGGGTGCATTTCCGGTAGTCAGGCTTTCTTAAATAAACCGTGTTGGTTTAATAGTTAAGACTAATTTGTTGGAATTGACTTTTCTTTATAGAACAATTCGTAGAAACGTTGTTAACACGTGTGTGAAACAGTCTTAAAATAGTTCATTTTGCAGTGTGCAACACCATCCAAACAGATGAATCAAATAAGTCATTCATATCTCCATAACCTTCATTACATCCTTCTTGCTGCAACCGGTTATTAAAATCTCGGAATTTTTTTCTGAATATCGCAAAATCTGAATGGATAATTTTGGTTACTGGAATCGGATTCAAGATTAAATGATGGAGCTATTCGATTTTTTTAAAAATTTCATCTAACATCGACTAAAAGAAATCCAATATACAAGTACAGTTAATTTCATCATAGGTAAGCTCCATAAAAGACGAATTGGCTCAATCTTACAGTAACGTGACGACCAAAAATGACAAGAATGGAAATATTGACGATTCCTATTTCTTAAAACTATTAACATTTACCCTACAATACCTTACGTCCACAAAAACCATCTTGTCTTCAATACTTTCATAAGCAGAAAAAAAGTAAAAACAAAATTATTATCTCTATTTATAACTAGATTACAAAGTAAACAAACATTCATTTTATTTTCAACCTAAGGTCAATAAAAGTTAAGTCAAACAAACAAAAAAAAATCTTTTAATAGTAATTGCAGATATGAAAATTCCCTACATAACCGGAAATGAATCCAAAATGAAGCTAAAATTATCTTTTAAAACGTTAAAAATTAGTCATAAATACCACACACATGGTGTTAACGGCTCTGAAAATTTCCCAAGCTTACATTTTCTCCCTCCCATCCCCTCCTCCGAACATCCGGAAAAATTGTAAAAATTCTTATCTAAGAAAACATGTGCGATGAACCAACGGGTTGCAAATCAATATAAGTGAAGATATTAAACTGAACTTTCTCACACTCATCTACTGGTCGTTTTACCCAATATTAACTGAATTTAACCCCTTAATTTTCCTCTTCAGAAGCTCACAAATCAGTAGCTTAACCTACCAATGAAAATAATGTCAAGGCAAGTTGATGCTCTGACCAACTTGAAATTGATATTAACCGAGATAAATTCATCTGAGTTAAAGGGGTTACACCGGAAATGGTTTTATCTTTTTCCATTCAAAGTTGCGTTGCCCAGATGACCGTAGTATTTTTGGACCACCCATCCTGACGGGTGACAAGTGACATGAAAAATGGAGTTTACAATCTCCTCAAAATAACTTCATTCATGGATAGGATGTCCCACACTCATCACATCCGGCCCCCGCAAAGGTTGAGGTTGACGGGTCGGTTCCATTTGCTGACACCAATGTGTCCCACGCACTTCCTTTTATTCTTATTACAAATTGATGTTTGACCAATTCAAAAAGAAGTGTTATCAAGTTATTAAACGAATTTTTGACATTGTACATTCACAAAGAGCAGGAGACAATTGCTAGTTTCACCAGAGCACGCTGGTGTTTAATTTTAGAAAAAATGCGTTTGATATCGTTGAAGATTATTGAACAGCCAGACCATATTGAATGAAGTCACTATGGTATTTCTTCAGATAGAAAATAAGTTCTCCGTTCCCGGTTTTTAGAGATAAATTAAGACTTATTGAATTATTGCACCTAAAACTAAGCTAACATTTGCACCTAGTATGTATTGGGCTCTATCAAAATGACTTTCCAACACTTGTTTCTGCAATGTAGCTGGTATTTCCTCTCAAGAAGTTGGTTTGTAGTTGGTGTTGCAATTCTGCCATGGTCCTAGGCTTAGTCATTTGCAAAAATATTGTATTGTCATCATTCAAAAATGGAATGTATACTGATACGCCTTATTATCAAAATGGGGTAATTTTTCTTTTTTTAATTTAGTTATATAAATAAATGGACTCATTTCTCTCACAAATATTTACACCAATTCAATACTTATCAAAACTGATTAAAACCGAGAATTCAAACTCAATAAAAAAACATTCCACATAAACACTTGAAACCTAAACAGCAATTAAACCATATCAAACAGGAACCAATATACCCCATTGCATTATCTTTTCATTACTTATGAATGAAAGTTAAGTAGTAAACCAAATTTATCACAACAGGAAACAAGACCCATATTGGGAAAAGGAATTTCATCACATCCCTTACTCATTTACCCCCTACTTCCGCCCCTATTTTTACCCAAAAAAGATCTGTTTGAAAGATGTAAGAGAATCAATTTCTCATAGTTTTCTATTAATAAAAATTAAGCGAAAAGATTTCCCATGAAATTTTGTGGTAAAGCTAGCGAATATCCTGGGCGTTATTAGTGATAATTTTCTCTTGGGAAGTCAAAAACTAATTCTGAGATTCAACAACATCATCATCATAGCCAGTAGTGTCCAAAACGTCCTTGAAGATTAGTGGGAAAGGAAAAGGCAAATCAGGAGGTGCTTGCTATCAGTTCTGCCATAAGCAGACCGCTTGGTTAATGGTGTGCACGCCGGAAGTTCAGTTACTTGTTGGAGATCAATGTCAAAATTACATATTTTATTGATATTTGAAGGTTTTTTGAATAACATCATTAAAAGTAGCAGTTCCTTAGGGTAACTTAATGGGACCGTTGAATAATTATGTAATTTTTTGGGGTGCCCTTTCATGATTGACAAAACAGGAAGTGCCTTTTCCCAAGGGGCCACAAGACATTAATTTCCAAAAGTAACAGGAAATGTTGATGGGAAATAAAACCACTTCCGGTGGGGTTAAAATTTAAGGTTCTAAATAAGAGAACAAAGACATCCAAAACTCCATTTGGCAAATTACAATGTTCTTAGTATTGGAAAAATAATCTTCAAATGAGAAAATTTCAGCATCAAAAGCCATCAACAGTGTGCACTTCCTGCCATTATTTTCAAGAATGAATAAGATTTGAAATTATCCCGATTTTACAATTTCCCACATTTACATCTCTTTTGTCTTTGCTTAACTCCTCCTCATCACAGGGTATTTCCACATATAGTATGGGAAACACGCTTTGATGGGGTTTGCTGAGGGAGAAAAAAAAAGTAACCACAAACATTATCTAAGGAAATCTCAACTTCCTGTCAGATTTGACTGCGATTGACTCAGATGACGTTTCGACCGTCTGAACTCACGTTTTCCTAACTTGGAACAAAAGAATAAGTGCTTACAAAGGAAGCTGTACTTCCTTTTATTTTATGGGTATAAAAGTATAATTTTCTTTTATGAGGGTGCACTGTACAAAAAATGATAGTTTCATTCTTAAATATCTAACAGTGGCATTCATTTGTCTACTTTGCCATCTCGTTTTGAAAAGTTAAGAATTCAGTGAAATTATGTCAATATTTCTCATACTGACTCTCATCATTCAGTAAAGAGCTGTCAGTGAACTTATGTAACCTACAAGAAGTGCATTTAAGTAATTATTTTTTACTATAAATTATTTTATATATGTATTGATAAGAGAGCTAATCCGGGTCAGTTTTTTTTTTCATTTTAATCGTACTGCTAATCCGTTCTTATTCCGTGTACAGTACTGCCAAAGATCAAACTTATAACTGGGGTCTGCAAACTCTTTAACAATTGTAGTTGACATCTGCCACTTATTAGAGTGTTGTCGCAATCTTAACTTACTGAATACGTAGAATAATATATAGGATGCGGAGAAACTGAATCCTCCATCTAATTGCGATTCAGGGCAGCCTCACTATGGTCATACGTACAACAAAGGTTTCAATTAGTTACCATAAGATCGGGCCCCAAAGAGTGAATATGACCAAAATTTGACAGTTTATAAAATAAAATCTCTTTAGATTTTGGAACTAACATTAAATGGTGTTGCAGAAAGTGGACACAAACATTGTTAGACGCAGTCAAATTTTGATCATAGTCATCTTTTGGAGCCAATACATCCCTTTTTGCGGTATCTCGTGTATCTCCTTATTCCCATTTAAATTTTTTGGCCTTATTTTGTCGTTTTTAAGAGACCACTTTTCTTTTTTTTTTTTCTTTTTCTACATTTGTTAAGGATGGACACGGGAAAAGTCTTTTTTAAATTGAAATTCTGTTATATCGTTATCATGTCGTTTCCTAAATGTTGGAAAGAACCCATTGGAAATGACCCAAATACCTTCATTTTTATTAGAGGGAAGTTTTAAAAAAAAAGTTCAACGAAAAAATATTAACCCTAGTTAATAAAGTCAAGTAGCAAGATTTCAACTAAGTATGACTGTAAAAAAACTAGTTCAAAAAAATTTTTAAAAAAATATTGTTAACTGTAGACCTCATATAGAACTGTTAATTTTAAACTACTTTCATATCCTTCATGAAATTAATGCCAAACAAAAATGGACAACTATTCCAAACTTTATTAATTGCAATTCCCCCAGCAATCAAAAATTCAGAAACCTTTTTAAAAATAATCTGCAAATTCCTATAAATATAAAATTCCACCTCATATGTTGACCATACCTCAAAGAAATACGGAAATGTAAGAAACCCAAGGTGAAAGGGAGGGATTTTAAACAGATGGCCCTTGTTAAACGGTGACAGATGGCAAATACATTCTTCCCACATTTTTTTTTCTCATTCACACAAAAGAAACGTTTTATATATTTCATTTCAGCACGTTTCTTTCAAATACCTTTAGTTATTTTCCTCTGGTTTATGTCAAGTGTTTAAAAAATAATAGGCCAAGATTTAATAATAATTTACGATTTTGTAAAAGTGGCTTGTTACTTTTATTACTGACATTTCAAATAGGTCGACATGTTGATAGTGGCTGAAATCTTGCTATCAATTATCAGAGAGTAGCTAAGAAGTCATAAAAATCAATCAACTTGACTTTTATGTAGGGAGCACGTCCCCCATAGTTTGGCCACCATTAAATTTGAACAAGAATTGTTCTTTGATCGAGGCAATATTTGAAAGTCTAGTTCTTCTTGTTAAAGATTTTTATTTTGCATTACAAAATGAGCTGCTGTACAATTATTAAAATTTTCTGTTTAGATATGCAGTTTTGCATCATTTGTTGCATTTTGACATTGTTTGTGCAAACTCACTTCAATTTGGTTACAGTAATGAGCCATTGTTCTACTTTGAATATGTACATACAGATTAGTTTTCTGTAAAAGCAATGTTTTCCATTTCTTATATACTCAAATCTTTTATATTTTCTTCTTTCAGAACTAAAGATTCAAGTGAATAGTTATAAAAGCAAGTTTAGTGTTAAGACTAATTTTTTAAAAATATATAAATTCTCCATTGTTACCCTATGTTGCATCCTTGAACTACTAAAAAATTCAGTAAACCAAAAAAAAAAAAACATCCTAGGCAACCTCCCCAATTACAATCCATAAAGCAGATAAAATAAAACACCCCATTTTCCCCAATCATTCCAAAAAAAATATTAATAACCTCCCAAATTACACTTAATCTCCATTCCCTCGTACAATCCCTTTCACCTTATCTCTCCTATCTCACTAAAAACCCTCCTAATAATTTACTTCAAACAAACAAAAAAAATCACTTGTTCTACTCCACTTACCACAGGATGAATATTTTTTTTTGTCTCATTTTTCTCTCTTTTCCACATCTTTCTTCCCTTCCTGTTATCTAATCTGTCATCCTTTCCCTATTTCCTGCCTCATGATTTATTAAGTGGGGGGAGTGATTTTGAAGAAAACTCACCAACCAAATTACGGCCATAGCCCCAATCTCCAGTTTGTTCCTGTCACAAACCATTAGGGTTTAATCTTCTCAAATACAACTATCCTTTAAAGCAACAACCATTAAACGCTTCTTTAAATATCCATAATGATCAATCACTTTTTAAAAAAATTAAATTTTTTCATTATAATAATAAATAATTGAACATATTAAAAAAAATTAACGGAAATTTTTTTCTTCTTGTCGGGCCTAAATTCAATGTAAATAAATAAGAAGAAAAATATTCAATCTTGACATATTCACACCCACAAACAGGATATTCTTCCCGCATTCTCAAAGCCAACTTGTAATGCTTATTAGATTGACCTTTCGAACCAGAAAATTCGCTTGCATACCATAAGATAAATAAATAACTGATTTGTGTGAGAATCTTGTGTTTCCAAAAATTAGAATGGTGCAACACACGCCTTAAAACCGGAATTAAATTTGTGGAAATTTCCGAATCAACGCATATTGGTGACGTCGAGTAGAAATGACCAAATGTACTTAAGTTTTGATTATAAACTCAAAAGGCAAAATTGACTCGCTGCGAATCTTTCCTGTAACCATCGATTCTTAATCAATTTTTCAGCAGACATTCAAATTTTAAATCGATTCTTCCGTAAAAATCGATTATTTAAAAACTTCGCCTATCAAAAATCGATATTCTTAATCACTTTTAACAGTATTTATGAAAACAAATTTTTTTTTTTTAAAAATTCAGGTTAGAAAACAAAGACCACGTACCGGTATTTTGGACGCCCGTAGGAATTCTATTAGAGCTTCCAAGGATCCGAGGGTGGATGCTTGGACGTACACACCTCGTTCGGCTAACTTAATAGAACTCATTGCAGCTTGGAGTTCCTTCGCAACGTCTTCCTAAAAAAAATTAAAAGCATTAATGAAACTCTTAAACTGTAACTGCTACTTTAGTACTTTGCAAATTTCCACTTCATCTGGATGGTGAGCTACTAGTAAATTCAAGCCAGCAATCGCTTTTTCTAAGTCTTTTCCAGTTACTTTGATTCCCTGGGCTGCTTCAACCTCTCTAAATTCTTGATACGGGTTCTGTGTCATACAACTCTTTACATTTCTATACATTTTTAATGAAATTATTGAAATTACCTTAACCCGTAATTCCTTTAAGGCCTGAGGCATTAATAAACTACGGATTTGTGTAACCAAAGGTCCATCGGTACCAGCAAGAATGATCGTATCTCCTTCACGTAACTTACCGTTAACTAAAATAACGTCAACCGTTGTTCCCAAACCCGGAACTGCTTTTACCTTAAAACATATAAATATTGAATTTATTAATACAAAAATGTGAAAATAAATTTTACTTCTAAAACAGTTGCTTGAAGTTCTTCACTAAAACTAATTTGTTTGGCCATCATTGTCTGAGTTAATTCGACTATTAGAGCCATTAAGTTCCCCATTCCGTCACCAGTGTGAGCTGATGTCGGCACTAAAGATATGAATGTTCTAGAATCTGGATTCTCGTAGAATAATTTGACGTTTAGACTCTGTTAATAAAAACAAAATGAAAAAAAATCTTGTCATAAAGTTTTTATTATAAACCTGTTCAGCAAATTGAATAACTGTAGATTTCACTCGTTCTTCAAACTCTAATTGCGTGTTTCGGTTTTGACCTTTCAATGTATCTTGGACGTCTTTGTGTTTGTTCGGTTTCCATTCGTATAATCGATCAATCTGAGATTTATTAAAATTATTAGTGTGCTTTTTTCATATTAATTCGAAAAAATACCTTATTTAGAGCTACAACAAATGGTGTTTTCTTTTGCTTCAATAAATTTATTGATTCTATCGTTTGCGGTTCTAATCCGTGCATTATGTCAACAACCAAAATGGCGATGTCACATAATGATGATCCACGGGATCGTAAATTACTATAAATTTTATAATAGTGTACATGAATAAAAATTAATACTTTCGTATTATTGAAATTACCTAAAAGATTCGTGTCCTGGTGTGTCTATAATTAATAATCCAGGAATTTTAGGCTCAAAATTTTGAAACTGAAAAAGTAAAAGACATGTTAGGTTAAACGAAAGGAAATATTCACACGATTTGAAATAATTACACTTTTTGCCATTTTTGATTGCTCACGAATCGCATCCATTGGAACCATGGTAGCACCAATTTGTTGGGTAATACCTCCAGCTTCACTATCTTGAACATGCGTATGCCTAATCTAAATCCAAAATTTATAGTCAATTATAAAAGTAAAAGTAAATTTGCTTCTTTAAAATTACTTTGTCTAATATTTTTGTTTTTCCAGTGTCTACATGCCCCAAAACACAAACGACAGGTGACCGCAATTTCGTTAGAGATCGGTTCTTTTCGTTTTCTTCGCGTCTTTTCTATAAATCAAAAATAAAGAACTTACTTTAGATTAATTAAAAACTTTATTTATTTACCTGGATTCTTAAAATTGCACGTTGTCGTAGTTTCTCACTAGTCGTTTTCTGCTCGTCTTCTTCCTCGTCACTGCTCTCTTCACTGCTCGAGTCGTCAGATTCATTTCCTGATTCATCAGATTCCGAATCACTTTCCTCAGAACTTGACTCCGCCGAACCACCTTTCTTCTTGGTTGCAGCTTTTTTCACTTCTGATTTCTTTGCCGGAACTACACAAGAAACAATAAATAAAATGTAAACAATAAAATATGATTTTTGTACCTTTTTTAGTCTCCTCTTCCTCTTCTTCTGAGCTTGATGCATCCCATGCATCTTTAACGTCTTCGTCAGATTCTTGCTCCCATGAAGCTTTAACTTCCTGAAAACACCGAAAATTAATTTTTTTTACAATAAATAATTTCACAATGATTTACTTCTTCCGGTGTTTCTAGGACAGGTTCGTCAATTGTACAAGTTTTGTCGTCGGTAACTTCAAGTGATTCGGTTGACAATTCAGATTTAGCTGTCAAATCAGTCTTCGATTCTTCTTCGTTCGATGAGCTATTTTTCCCCTTTTTTGGCCTGATTCTATCTCCAGGTCTTGGTGTACGTTCTTTCTTCTCACCAATTTTCGGAACGTCCAATCCTGTATTTTAAATAATAAAAAGATATTTAACAAAAAATGAGTTTTAATAAAACGAAAACCAAACAAACCTTGCGCTCGAAGTGCTTCTAACATAGCTTGAGCCCTAGCGCGTTGCTGTTTCTGCGCTTGAGTTAAAAGTTTTCCCTCAGCTTTAAGTCTCTCTCTCTTTTCTTTATCTTTTTGTTTCTTCCGCTCTTTTCTCTCTTGTTCCAAGCGAATCTGAAATAGCCAAATGGAAATATTAATAAATTCAAAAAACATCTAAAAAAATTATTAGAACCTTTTCTAGGCGAAGTTGTTCAGCTTCCTCAGCCGCTCGTTGTTTCGCTTCTTCCTCCAACCTCGCTCTCTCTTCTTCCTCTTTTAATTTTTTTAACGCTTCCTGCATTGCAAGAATCTGCTTCTTCCCAGGACGTTTCTTATCCTTTTCTTCTTTCTCATCTTTTTTCTTTTTACTTTTATCCTTCTTCTTTTTATCACCTTCGTCTTCCTCATCTTCAAGCGCAGGAGTGTCTTCCTTCATGTCTGCAATACTTTCCTCTACACTCGGTTTTGCGTCGATATCAACTTTCTCTTGTGAGTCTTTCTTTTTAGTTCTCTCCTTAAAAAATAATTAAATTTTTATTTAAGTTAAATATTTAATAAAGTAAATTGAAACTTACTTTAGCTTTCTGGTCCATTTTTTTTTGCCGTTCACGTTCCTTTTTCTCTTTCTTTTTCTGGGCTGCGGACTTCATTGTTCCTCCATCTTCTTCATCGCCTTCAACCTCTTTATCCTGAAATAAATTTAATTAAAACTAAAACTCAAAATTTGTTAATTTAAAAATCAAACCGCTTCGTCTTCATCTTTTTTCTTTTTTTTCTTCTTTTTCTTTTTGTCCTCCTCCTCATCTTCTGGAATCTCCGTCACAACTTCAGCTTCTTTTTCTTCAATCAAATCTTTCAGTTCATCATCGTCTTCTATTTTCTTTTTCTTCTTCTTTTTAGCTTTTTTATCGTCTTCTTCAGGAATCTCAGTCACAACAGTCAAACCCATTTCTTCAATATCTTCTCTCTTTTCTTTCTGTTTGCTTTTGCCTTTCTTGGAATCGGTCATTTCAATTTCAGCTAACATTTTCGCTATTTCTTCATCCTCTTCTTTGTTTTTCTTCTTTTTTTCCTTTCCTTTTTTCTTCTTCTCAACCTCGGTAACTTCAATCGGTGTTTCGTCTTCGCTTTCCTTCGTGGGTTCATCGTCGTCCGATCCCATGTCTATGTCCATTCCCTCGTCGTTCAGTAATTCAAAAATGGATTTCATTTGAGGTTTCTTTGCTTTCGGTTTTGCTTCTTGATTTTTACTTTTCATTTGGTTAGCGATTATGTCCTCAAACTCGTCATCATCGTCGTCTTTGGGTTTCTTGTCCTTTTTCTTTTTAGGTTGCTTTCTCGCCTTTTTCGTTTCCTCCTCATCTGATGACACTTTGCGAATTGAAGAACTCTCTTCGTCATCGCTAAATACTTGACCTTTTCCTTTCTAAAATAATAATTGATACACAACTAGTGTTATGGTGAATAATATTTTATTTGGATTTACTTTTTTGTCCTTTTTCTTTTTTCCTGCGTCTTTACTATTTTTATCAGTCGCATGTGATTCTTTCACGTCACCATCCCTAGAAATATTATAAAAATTAAACCTCATATCTGTACATCTCAAACACTCAAAAAATTTTATTTACCAAGAATCGTCGGCTTTTGCTCTTTTTCCTTTTTGATTTTTCTTTACAGGTAAATCAGTCGTGACTAGCCCTTCATCATCTCTAAAAATTAATTATAATCGAAAGTATTAATATCACCTTAACATTTTAAAAAGAAAAAGAAGCGGCTTTCCATATGACATTATTTCCGATCTATACTTACTGTTCTTCTTCTCGGTTTCCTTTTTTTGTTTTCCGTTCTTTGTCCATTTCTTTCGTTCATACGTCTGTTAAAAGATCGGAAATCCGATTAATTAATCCCAGATAGTGTGAAATTGCAATAATCAGGCCAAAAGTACGGCCTATAATTGTACACAGCTGAGGAAAAAGGTAACGTGTAAACGCATGTGCTATAAATCGGAGCGGAAATGGTATTTCGCAATGGATCCAGATTAAGGTAATTTTAATGACGTCACATGCTGTAATATTATGTTGATTGTAATAAACTAATTCTAAAATTTGAAAAACCAGAAAATTTAAATTTACGGGATAAACAACTTAACACAACCATGCAGATAATAAAATGCAGTAAATAGGCTCACATTATTTTTATTTTGCTCTAAAAGAGGGCAGCACTTTCCGGCTCCCAGATTCCAACATTGTTGTGAAAATGTATTTTTATTGACATTTGTTTTTTATACCAGACAAGTGTAAAGTGAAGACAAATATCTTATAGGCAAAAATGGGCATTACTATTAAAACGATTGCAATAAAAAATGCTGCATCTAGAAAAAAATATTGCAAAAAGTTGAGTGGGCCTGCAGTGGGTTTTAAATGCTTTAAACCATTATGTTTCATCACGTATTCCACCCAGTAAACTGCTCTCTGTAGCTGCGGTTCTGCGCGATCCCTAAAAATGGCAGACACTTTATTGACATTTCTTCTGACATTTTTATCTTCTGCAGCACGAGTTACAGCCGCAATAATATTATCAACTGTTAAAGTTTTCCATGTTAGTGGGATAGAAATATTGAGGTAGGCTAAATAAGCTGAGTTTTGTGTTTGATCTGAGAAGACAGGAAGCGTTACTGTGGGCACTCGATGGTAACAAGCCTCTTGAAGACTTAACAAACCAGCATGAGTTATGAAAGCCCGAGTTTTTGGATGTCCTTAAAATATAAAAATATAATCAGATGTCGCAAGGCTGAAAGTGCATAATATGGGAGTACAATTGGTGAATTATAGTGACTTATATAACTTTAAACATTTTTTAAGGACCAAGGAAATAAAGTTTACCTAATAGATCTGGTTGAGGAGTCCATTTGACTACATTTACATTTTTAGGTACATTATCCACTTTTCCTTTATATTTCCAAATAAAGTGGTATTTCATATGAGAAAAAGCTTTCAATATGGTCGAAACTTGTTCTTCAGAAAAAAGTTCATCAACAATTGATCCCAAACTAAAAAGGACAATACCAGCGTCACCAGCAGCATCCACAATTTCTTCTAAATTCTGAAAGGCGAGAGATTTGGATTGTGAGTTGTAATGCAAAATATCAATTTAAATTGTTGCAGCTCGTTATCAATTTTTATGTAATGATTATTAGTCAATATGCCGCTACATGAATCCCAATTATGAGGAGTGCGAGGTTTGTTCCAACAGATGGCGCAAATGACCAAGAATGACCACCTGCACTAGCTCATATCGGCCACATTTGAAAGTGCAATAATCATTAAATATGTGTAATTTTTTTGGTTTGTTTTACAATTTAAAAACAAACTTACCTTTGGTAATGGCTTGGTAGGTTTTAAATGATGACCTCCAATATCAATGACATAAGGCATTTCTGGTCGTATGGCAGATAAGAACGGATCTCCATTTGTCAATATCAAATCTACATCCATCAATGCATCAGTAACACTTTTCAAATTTGGAAAATATTTTTGTACAACAATATCCAATTCATTGTACACAAAGTACTTATGACCCAATCGAAGTGTCTCTAATGAAAAGGCATTTCCCATTCGCTGCCAAAAATTCATGTCTGGAGGCCGATAATCAAATAAATTTGGAACTACCGAATAAGGTGTCGGCACATTGGTTGACATTGACACCCACGGAAACAAAAATGCAGTGTTCAGTATAATCACATTCGAACTTAGTGAATAAGCGACAGGCATGAAACAATCATTCATTACTCCATCTACTAATACAGAGTCAAATCTTGCACCTTTCTCGATCAATTTTTGAAACACTTGGCTTTGGAACACGATGTCGCATAGCTCTGCATTGAGAATGCCCCATTTATTGAAATATGAAAATGTAAGACCATTTCTTGTCATTCCGATAAACACTTTCACAAACGAGTTCATTGTTTTCTTTGGTAAGCTTACTGAAATTTCTGTCACGTTTGATGAAACATTATCCAGTTTATACGGTGTTATAATTGTAACCTCATGACCTCTAAGACCTAATTCATAGGCAATGGGAGCAAATACATTTATATGACTTACGCTACTTATTGGCGTAACCATTAACACTTTTTCTGTGTTGCACAAGTACGTTGTAAGTAAGCTTACGTAGAGAATTAAATCCTGAAGGCTGAAAAAAATTTTTCAATTAGTTATTTTTAATATCAAAGTTGTACTTAACTTGACCTTACCGCTTCATGTTTGTTGTTGCTTGGTAGAATCGAATATACAGTAGTAAGATATTACTTTGTAGAAGAACGTTATAGCTGTTTGTTATATAAGTTAGATACTAGTTAGTTCAGTTATATCATCAATGTCGAGATTGCGTTATCATTAGCCATTGTTATTACAGCAAAGTTTGTCAGTTACAAAATCCAATGTTAAAGTGTTATCAGAGATAAATAAATTTAATAAATAAATAATTTACTTATTTACTTATTTACTTATTTACTCTGGTGTTATGTTAAATTGCGTGAATTAAATTCTCATAGAATTTCTCATGACTCTTTTGAATAACTAAGACCATGGCAACTTAAATGAAATCATAAGAAAATGTGACTAACAAATAAAACAGATCATTACAGTTTGCGTAGTATATTATAACAAGGACGTGTAAAGTTTTAAACGCAAAGTTGGTGATTTTGGTGTATATTTGATCATAATTGAATAATCAAAAAATTTTACAGGAAAAATTAGACTCAATTACTTTTTTACGGTTGTTGGAACTGGATGAAAACATGTTTTCCTACATATGCACAACTGGCATGTTTTACGAGCTTCATTTGAATATTTATTTCCTTTACCTAAAAAAAAAAAAAACATTCACAAAACATTTTTTATAATAGCAAGTCGCTTGATTACTACAAGAAATGAATTCAAGTCAACAAGAAGGAGTGAATTCAGATCTTGGAAATTATCAAGGAGATCTTAAAATAGCAGTTGAAATTATTCTTGTGGTGCTTTTGGCTATTATAATGACTGCTATGGGATGTGACACATCACTGAGTGTAAAATTACAACCACGTAGAGAATATTTCAATTTTAATTTTTTTTTTTAAATTTCAGACACTTTGGGCCTACACGCGTCGTCCTGGTGGCGTTATAATAGGAATGATATCTCAATTTTGCATTCTTCCATTTTGTGCCTACTGCATCGGCCGAGTATTGAAAGTAAAAAAATTCGTTTAATTCAATTCCACGCTAATTAAAAACATCAATTTCTAGTTAACAGCTTACGAATCTCTAAGTCTACTCATCTTATCATGCTGTCCAGGTGGTCCAATGTCGAATTTGTTTAGCATGTGGTGTGATGGAAATGTGTCTTTAAGTATATGCATGACAAGCATCAGCACTTTATTAGCATTGGGCGTGACGCCATTAAATCTTTTATTATACGCTCATAGTTGGGATGGTGAAAATATTCAAGTACCCTATCTTAAAATAACAATTACACTGATTATGATTCTTGTGCCGTGTTTAATTGGGGTCACTATCAAACACAAATGGCCCAAAGCAGCTCTATGGTTAAAACGGGTAAATAAAATTTCAATTTTTATATTTTGTAAATATTAATTTTAATTTTTTTTTTTTAGAGTGGTTCTGTTGCTGGTTTTTTAGCTATAATTGGTAGTATAATAATGCAAAGTTTTCTCATTCCTGGTTTATTTGAATGTGGTTGGAAATCGTATGTAGCAACACTTCTTTTGCCATTTCTTGGTTTCAATTTTGGCTTTATTTGCGCTAATATTTTTAAATTAAGCAATAAAGATTCTCGAACCGTTGCAATGGAGACTGGCTTTCAGAATGTTCCTTTAGCGTTAACGATGACGTATCTGTCATTCCCCTTTGAAAAGCAAAAAGAAATGGCACCAATTCAAATGGTATTTGCTATATTTCTTCATATAGAAGCTATTGCAGCATGTCTTTTGTATCATTTGTGGCGTAAAACGCATCCTAAACTGTGTATTAATGAAGAAGCAGATAAGATGGATGTGACAGAAATCATGTAGAATTATTTGTAGGAAAAAATTAAATATTGATTAAACAGTGTTTGAACATTTTGCCCATCAGTAGTACATTTTATTTACTTCGCTGGGGTGAATGTTGTAATTATTAAATTATATTCTCACTTTTGTTTCAAAGTGAAAGATGCTGTAAATTTTTGTGAAATTAGTTTGAACAAACCTAAGCTTAGACTTATTTTATACGAATTTAATAAAAATTTGCATTATTTGTTTTAAGTATCACACACTAGGTGACAGCACTTTGCACATATTATTTTTATTTTGAATGCTTTATTGACTGCATTTACATTTGTAAAATACATAATATCTAATAATAAATAAAAATTTAGCAAGTTTATATGAAGTTCGTTTAATTACTTTCTTAAAAAAATTACCGAGGTAAGAAATATTCTAAAATCTCTTTTTTTAAACTTCAGTAATGTATCTTTTTACAACTTTTTGGAGTTCAGTACTGCATTTCACTACTACAAAAATTGGAAAAATAAAAATAAAATATTGAGAAAGCATTTACAGAATTGTAACTTTGGTCAAAGAAAGAGAGCATAGAAAACAATATTTCCTTAAAATTTTATGTTTCAAAACTTATAGTTTATAAGATATAGACTTTTATATTTTGCTCATACAATGGCTATACACAATTAGGGTATACAAAGGCTATACAATGGCTATACACAATTAGGGTATACAAAGGCTATACAATGGCTATACACAATTAGGGTATAGAAAGGCTATACACAATTAGGGTATACAAAGGCTATACAAAGGCTATACACAATTAGGGTATAGAAAGGCTATACACAATTAGGGTATAGAAAGGCTATACAAAGGCTATACACAATTAGGGTATACAATGGCTATACAAAAGCTATACACAATTAGGGTATACAATAGCTTTTCACAATTAGAGTATACAATGGCTATACGCAATTAGGCTATACAAAGGCTATACACAATTAGGGTATACAAAGGCTATACAAAGGCTATACACAATTAGGGTATACAAAGGCTATACAAAGGCTATACAAAGGCTATACATAATTAGGATATACAAATTTGTATACCCTTTGTATACCCTTTGTATAGCCTTTGTATGTATATCCTTTTTGTATACCCTTTTTGTATACCGAAAGTTTTGTACCGAAAGTTTACTCAAAGTTTACCCAAAGTTTACCTAAAGTTTCCCCAAAGTTTACCCAAAGTTTAGCCAAAGTTTACCCAAAGATTATCCAAACTCTAACTTTGAAATTTTTTTTCTTAAACCCTACACATTGGAAACTCCCCAAACTCAACGTGAATATACCTGTAGTAGTACTCTACAAACCCCTTAAATTTCATGTTTGGGATAACACATCTTCGTCTGTTTTGGAAAACTTTATCCAAAGTTACCCAAAGTTTACCCACATTTTGAAAACATTTGCTTATTTACCATTGTTTGCCACACATTTGTTTATTCGTCTTTTTAATTCATTTAACCACGAGAAGCTGCAACCTGGTGTCAGATAGGCAAACTTTATGAGCAAAATATAAAAGTCTATATCTCATAAACTATAAGTTTTGGAAACATAAAATTTCAAAGAAATATTGTTTACTATGCCCTCTTTGTTTGACCAAAGTTTCATCTGTGAAAATGCTTTCTCAATATTTTATTTTTATTTTTCAAATTTTGGTAGCAGTGAATTGTAAAATGTAAAAATCTATATCTAATAAACCATAATAAGGGGAGTCAAGAAACTTTAAGGGAACATAGTTTAGTATGCTCTCTTTCTTAAAAAAAAGTTACAACTCTCTACTAGAAGGTTCGTTCCCAATATGTTCCCTTCTGCTTTTATGTGGAAATTTATTTAACCAGAAAATTTAGCATATGTTTACATTTTTGTTAAACAAATTTGATTTACGAAAGATTTAAATTATAAAAGATTTAAATTATTAAAAAAAATTTCATTGTGTTCCCCTTTCCTACCTCCTGCCTCGCTCTGCATGCAGTCGCTATCTCGTGTTAAATTATTGTAATAACATGTTATTATCTTTAGTGTGTGCGCTGTTGTTTTAAAAAAATGGCGTTTTGCCTGTCGTCACAAGCATAACTTAGAACCGGATCTAAATATAGGTCATCACTCAATTTCTACTGATATAGCGGGTTTTTCGTGTATTCATATGGAAAACTTGTTAATTAAATGAGCAAATTGAATGAAAAACGCAATTTAAGCGATGACACCTTTACCGATTCTGACACCTTACTTTTATCTGAAGGTAATTTTACAAAAATTAAAAAAACAATTTATTGCAATACTTGTTAACGTCAAATTTCATTACAGCTGATGGTAGCACGAAACAGATAGAGGTAACGGGCAAACAAGAGAAACCAACCAACTATAACGAGTACTAATAATACACGGCGTTTGAAACGTACAGTAATTTATAATTATTATTATTTCTGTTATTAGTTTTTTTAGTGGTTGCAGCTCGAGTGTAGTAATAATGAGTACACCACGCTGCATGTGTGCTCGTCTAGGAGCCAAATTGGATGGGACGAACATGTCATGGACGAGTTCAATGGCAACTACACCCGGTAAATTAGTTTAACTTAGAACAAAATGGATATTATTGAAAATTCTGGACTTTTTAAGGTTTACCCAACCAAAACGATGACTTATCTACCTCCGATCTATTCAGGGAATCACACGAGATGGTAAATAAACCCATAAAACAAAATAAAAGCAACCATAAGCAATAACACATGTCATTTTAGATAAATTCCGAAAGTATTTGTAATGATTCAAAGCCTTTCAATGAAGAAAACTTACTGAATTCACATCAAGTAACGCCAAACATTCACTTTGAGAACATTAAAACATCGACCCCCTTAAACGATGCTGTAACTCCATTCAACGAAATTATAAACTCGGCTAAAAGAGTTACCACCATCAATAACAGAAGCTTAGACTTTTTATTTAACACACCGAAGAAAGAAAACTGGATGAGAAGAAAATCAGTCGGTAGGAAAGTGCGAAGACTCGATTTAAACGACGATGTTCTCCTCGACTTGATAAACGACAGCAGAACGAAATACGAAAAGAGAAAAGAAGATAAAAATTCTAACCAAAGCTTAAAACGTTTAAGCGAAGATGGCGAGATGTCGCCGAAATGCCGAAGCCCACGGCACGCCAAAAAACGAATGAGAAAAAATAATACAGAGCAAAAACATCAAATACTAGACCATATTCCCGTCTCACCTATTATTACAAATCAACATGTACCAGTCGCAGAAAATGAAATTAATACTTCAAAAGATATAAAAAAATCTTTCACAAGAGAATTTGATTCGTTGTCTGCTGTAAATCTCAGCGATGATCAATTACCATTTATTGAAGTTCCGAACTCCCCGATTTTTGGTAGTTGTTTATCCGTGGATGATAATGATGATGACGCTATATCTAGGTCACCCATTATCGGTCGTTCGGTAGCGTTGAGTGATTTTGACAATGATGAAATTCCAACTCGAAACTCCGGACTGAAAGATGAAAATTCTGAGGATACGGCAGGATACGCCAAAAAACGAATGAGAAAAAATAATGTCGAGCAAAAACATCAAATACTTGACCATATTCCCGTCTCACCTATTATTACAACTCAACATGTACCAGTTGCAGAAAATGAAATTAATACTTCAAAATATATAAAAAGGTCTTTCACAAGAGAATTTAATTCCTTGTCTGCTGGAAATACCAGCGATGATGAATTACCACTTATTGACGTTCCTAACTCCCCGATTTTTGGTAGTTGTTTATCAGTAAATGATAATGATGATGACGTTATATCTAGGTCACCCATTATCGGTCGTTCGGTAGCGATGAGTGATTTTTACAATGATGAAATTGCAACTCAAAATTGCGAACTGGAAGATGAAAATTCTGAGGATCCTGCAGCATCCCCGGTTATAACATCCGGTCGATATCAGAACGACGTAGATGCTTCTACGCCATCTACTCCATCTACGACTAAATTCGACTACCCAACGGATACTCAAATTTTCGAAGACACGATTCAAACTTCCTGTAACCAATCGAAATTTTCCGAGGTATCAGAGCTGAATTGTTTATTAACTTCCGAACGTAATGAAATAAAACCTCCTGTTGAGAACCAAACTCCAGCCGTAGATGAATGTAAGAAATGTATTACCAAAGGCAAGAAATTTATTACTGGTTTTTCAACGGCTGGAGGAAAGGGGGTTAATATTTCAGAAGTGAAATTGAAAGAAGTGAGGAAAATGTTTGAAGAAGATGAAAGTTTTAATTGTAAAAACAATTCTTTTGCTGGAGGTTTTGCGACTGCTGGGGGCAAAAAAATTTCCGTGTTGGAAGAAAATTTGAAAAAAGCCAGGAAATTTTTTGAGGAAGATAAAGATGAAGCTTATATTGGAGACGAGAGGAAAATGACAGAAACCAAAGAAACGAGCTGTTTTGCTGGAGGTTTTGCAACTGCAGGAGGAAAAAAAATTTCGGTATTGGAAGAAAATTTGAAGAGAGCAAGGAAATTATTTGAGGAAGACCAGAAGGCAACGAAAGAAACGAATAGCTTTGCTGGAAGTTTCGCAACTGCCGGAGGAAAAATAATTTCCGTTTCAGAGAAGAGTTTGAGTTCGGCAAAAAAATTATTTGTCGAGGGTGAAAATAACTTTGTTGGGGAATTTTCAACTGCTGAGGAGAAGAAAATTTTAATTCCAGAAGAAAAGTTAAGCAAAATTCGACATGTATTCGACGATATTGATTTTGGGGATTTATTAGTTAAGTCGAAAGGATTTTCAACTGCTGGTGGAAAACAGATTTCTATCTCAGAAGAAATGTTAAATAAATCAAAAAAATTGTTCGAAGGTTGTGAAGATGTGAATGGCGTTGTTGACTCACCAAAGACTGATTTTGGAGGTGTTGGATTCGCAACTGCTGCTGGGAAAGGGATTAAAATAAGTGATGCAGCTTTGGCTAGTGCTAAAAAGATTTTCAGTGATAATTCTCACTCGGGTGAAAGTGAGAAAACTTGTGGATTTATTACGGCTGATAGGAAAAATATTGATGTTACAAATAGAAGTTTGAAAAAATTGTTTGAAAGTGAAGGTAGACAAAATGATGGGTATACGAAAGAGGAAATTTCAGGTGATCCAGACGACGAAATAATGCGGGAAGTGATGGGATGCATAACGGATTTTCTCGACACTGAGGTTTGAGTTTGAAATTATTTTGTATAGAGTTATTAATCTGTTTCATTTTTTTTTAATTTAAGGAAAATGATTTTGACCAAACTACTTGGAGTGAAATAGGTAAATTTCCGAAATCATTTTAGCTATAATTTATATCGTCAATTTTTTTTGTGTGATTTGTGCAGAGAAAGAAATTTACCCGCACAGAGTGGCCGCAAGAAATTCTCAATTTCATAAAATTGAAGAAAAGAAAAAAGAAAAAGTTAACCCAATTCCTGGATGGTTATTACAACGAAAAAATTCGCACGGAAAAAATAGACTGAGATTATCTAATTTTACTGGACGGCCACCAAGAAACTACACAGAGAAAGAAGTGATTTGATAATTGAAAATTTTTGTTACAATTTTTTAAAAACTTATTTCTTCTTTTAGTTACTTGAGTTTGGTGTCAAACCAAGTCTCTTACTTTTGTCTTCATCGACTGCTGAAAATTTTAAATTTATTGCTAAAGACTTTTTCCCGGCTTTTTGTGAAAAAGATGTCATTAAATTTGAAATTGAAGGACACGACCCTCTGGTTTTAGATGATTACGGAATGGCTGGGAAAAATGAATTTTATAAATGCTTTTTACTAACACCTGGAGTTGACCCAGCTTTAATTACCGAAGAATGGGTTTTTAATCACTACAGGTGGATTGTATGGAAGTTAGCATCCATGGAAATTGGTTTTCCTCAAGAATTTGCTGGAAGGTTTGTTGGCAGTTTTTAAAATGAAACCAAAACTAAGATCGTGCATATTCTTTTCCTGCAGGTGTTTGACTATAGAAAACATTTTACTGCAGCTAAAGTTTCGTTACGACCAGGAAGTTGATCAATGCAAACGTTCGGCTTTAATGAAGATTTTAGAAAGGGATGATTGCCCCGGAAAAATGCTGGTGCTTTGTGTATCAGATATAAAATGGGTTAAGACAGAAAATGTAAATAAAAATTTATTACCTGTACTATGTTACGAATTGTATTTTGTCGTAGGAACAATCCTCTAATCTGTTTGTCGAAGTAACAGACGGCTGGTATAAAATCCCGATAGTCGTAGATGATGCAGTCCATCGTTTAGTTTGCAAAGACAAGATTTATATCGGACAAAAATTAATTACTCACAATGCAGAATTAGTTGGGTCCGCAGAGCCTTGTTCTCCTTTACAAGTAAAAGTTACATTAACTTTTTTTTTAAAAATGCATATTAAATTTTTTTCTCATTTTAGGCCCCACCTGAGCTACAACTTAAATTATCAATGAACAGCACACGACCAGCTCATTGGGATTTGAAGTTGGGATATTTCTACAAATCCCCTTTTTTAACTGTGCCAATATCATCAGTTAATTCTGATGGGGGAGTGATTAGTTGTGTAAAAGCTGTCGTGGCTAGAGTTTACCCAGTTCAAGTAAAAGTTTGATCTCTCTTTTCATTACGTACACGTTAATTCTTTTATTTATATTTTGTCAGTTTATGGAATGTCTTAATAATAGCTACATCTTTCGAAATGAAAAATCAGAAGAACTGGCCGCGGTTGTACACGAACAAACCCGTCTCGATTTAAAAGAAAAGTTAATAAATAAGGTTTTAAAGACAATAGATGAAGACGAAATAGGCTCCTCAGATGGTAAGCTTTGATTTCATGTTGCAATTGAATAAATTATAACTCTAGATTTTCTAGATGTGTCAAGAAAGAAACCCAAGAAGGGTGATTTGAAATACTTGGAAACCGGACAAGAAATATATGAGGCATTGAAATATAGAAATGTATCAGATAATGTTGAATCGCTCTTAACCGAAGTACAAATCAAACGGTTAAATGATTATCGATTGAAGTTGGCTGATCAAACGAGGCAAAAAGTAGAAAAAAAAGTTCTTGCGGCAATTGAAGTAGAGAAAGATGAAGGCCGAGTAAGAAACTTTATAATAAATTCGATACTGTTTACTTAACCTAATATTTTTCTACGTTAGTTCCCAGAAGACCGTGTTGTTATTCCATTCCAACGCATTTTGCTTATTGGAGCTTCTAAATATGACATTAAAAATAACTCGAGTAACTCATTTTAAGAGTTATTTATACATGGTGCCAACAATTTTCTGGTATTTTCAGGTGCCATGTTAACTGTCTGGAGGCCTACAGAAGATTTGAGTGAGATTCGCGAAGGTCAAGCCATGTGTTTTTATAACATTAATGCAGCTAAGTATGACACTTGACCATAAAAAAAAAGTTAATTTTAATTAATTTGTAAATTTTAACTTCAGATGTCGACTTCAATCAAAACACGTACCCTTGTCCACTACCAAACAAACAAAATATTCTTCCGTGTCAATAGGTTGTGATGTTATGAGGGAAATATTTTTTCCTAGAAGGGTAATTTTTCTCTGATTTAATTGAAATTTTTTCCGTAATGTAAATTATAATCACGTTTTTTTAGGTTTATAATTTTTCTGAGCTTAAAAGTTTAACAAAAGTTCCATACGATGAAGTTGATGTTGTGGGAATGGTAATTTCTATTCAGGCTCGTTCATCACCAGCTGTGGTATTTTTGATGGATCAGTTTGAAGATGTTTTAGGAATTCGGTTTTGGAATGGAAGTTTAGTATGTATTTTTCTTTTATAAAATAAAGCGGAAATCAACTTATTTATTTTCTTATTCCAGTTGAATGTGAATTGCATTTCTGTGCAAAATGTTATCGCAGCTAGCAATTTACAAAAGAGATCCTACAATTCGGGACTAATACCTTATTTAGATGCGGGAGATTCTTCATTATTCACACAGATGCCAAAACAAACGTACTTAATAACAGCGATAGAGGAAATTCAAACAAATGTTAGGACAAACATTTTATTTATATACTTATTTGGAAATATAATTAATTGATTGCACTTTTTAGGATTTAAAGGCCGCTATGGAAAGCGGACTTAGGAAAATTAAAACTGCAATGGATCTAAGAAATTGATAAAAACATTCTTTGACTGTAAAAAGTTGTAAATCATTTTATTAAATTATTTAAATAAGTTGAAACATTTTACATGTCATAATTAATTCATTTAGTGGTTCTTTACAATAATTTTTTTAAATGAAGGCGAGTTTTACTGTCAACCAACGTCACGCGTTTGACATAATTAAACCAAATGTAAGTGACTGCCGCTAGATGTCAGTTTAAATCCAAATATCGCATCAACTTCAGTTTTAAATTTTCTCAAAACCGTGTTTTTTTGGCATTATTGTGATAGGTATAGGTATTAGTATTCGTTGATAATATGAATGAAACAAGTTATCATAATAACTACGCGAAACGATTACGTGTTGATGCAAGTGAATCAGACTCAAAACTGCAGAAAAACAAATGTAATAGCGATAGTGTCCAGAATTCAATACTATTCAACTTGCGTCAGAACTCTATGAACTCGGCGTGCACCAGATCGAAACTAACACTTCTCAAAGACAAAGTGAACGAAGCTCTAGAAGAAAGCTCTGAAATTATGACCACATCAACTCCCGAATTATTATTCTATGGATTGCCTTTATTAGTCAAAAATTTACTCGAAAAAAATCAAGGAATTACATCACTATACGGTATTTCTATTCACACCTATTATATACACTTCTTAGAACGTTTTCTCATTACAGAATGGCAAGATGAGTGTCTACGTTCGCCGTCAATAGAAAATAGGCAAAATGTGATCCTAAGTTTGCCAACGAGTGGTGGTAAAACTTTAATTGCGGAGATTTTAATACTGAAAGAGATATTAACTCGTCAAAGTGATGCTTTATTAATATTACCGTATGTTTCGATTGTACAAGAAAAGGTATTTATTTGAACGTTTAGTCATTTCGTTTATAAATTGTTTAACAATTTTTCAGGTTCGTGAGATGTCCGCTATGGCTCTCGCGCTTAATTTTAATATAGAAGAATATGCAGCCAGTAAAGGGAATTACCCTCCGAAGCGAAGAAGAGCAAGACACACGGTTTATGTAGCCACCATTGAAAAAGCCCACTCTTTGGTTAATAGTTTAGTGGAAAATAATCGCTTGGGTGAAATCGGATTAGTTGTTGTTGATGAGGTAAGTAAAAATGTTTGAATAATTTTAATCTAATTACTTATTTTGTATTTTTTTATCCTATAGCTACATATGATATTGGATGGTGAACATCGCGGTGCGAGTTTAGAAAATGTATTAACTAAGTTAATGTTTTTAGGAGGTAAAATTTCTAATAGTTTACGAAATTTAAATTTAATATTTAAATACTTTATAGAACATATACAACTAATCGGAATGAGTGCAACGCTAGAGAGTATAGAAGACATTAAAAAATTCTTAAATGCAGAGATGTATCGAGGAAATTTTAGACCTGTTTGAGTTATATTATTTTTACGTTTAAGTACGAAATTAACAATTTTTTTATGTAGGTCGAGTTAAAAGAGTACGTCAAAATAGAAGATAATTTATTAGAAATAAATCCGAAGGAAGTCACCTTAGAAGAAAAATTCATTTTTCACAGAAAATGTAAATTTCAGGTAATTTTATTCTATTTAAATAAAACAGAGTTGAAATTTAAAAGTGTTGTTTTCTTAAGACAATAGGTAAAGAGAAACAGCCAGATCCAGATCAAATAGCTGGGCTAGTCATGGAAGTAGTACCTCATAATTCATGCTTAGTATTTTGCCCGACGAAGAAAAACACAGAAAACGTGGCTATACTCATTTGTAAAGGAATGCCGACGTAAATTCATTTAAAAAATTATAAATACAACGTTTATAGCAAAGTTCAATCTCTTAGGGAAATAAAAATTCATAAAACAGAAGAGAAAAAAGCGCTCATCGCTGCAATAGCTGCAGAAGGAAATGGCAGTATATGCAAAATCTTACGATTAACTATTCCCTTTGGAGTTGCATATCATCACAGCGGTTTGACAATGGATGAGAGACGTATGTTAGAAGAAGCTTATTCAAGTGGAATTTTATGTTGCTTAACGTGCACATCTACGTTAGCAGCTGGTGTAAATTTGCCAGCGAAAAGGTTTAAATCTGTATAATTACTTAAACAAATTTATTGATTCTGTTTATTTTTTAAGGGTTATATTACGTTCCCCGTATTTGGGCAAAGAGTTTCTAACCTTGAGTAGATACAAACAAATGATCGGTCGTGCGGGTAGAGCAGGAATCGACACATCTGGAGAATCAATTTTAATAATTCAACCTAATGATAGACAAAAAGTTGTGTGGGAATTATTCAACACTAAAGAAGATACCAGCACAAACAGTTCGTTATTTAATAACGACAAAGGACTGAAAAGCTTAATTTTAAGTGCGATCGGTTTACAGGTATACAAGATTTAAATTGATAAACAGTTTGAACAATGTTTGTTGTTTCTTAGATAACGAAAACTATAAGCGATATTGATCGGTTTCTTGCAAAGAGTCTTTTAGCAGTGCAAAGCGATTCTCTTAAAATCGAGTTAAAGCAACTACGAACAAACGCCATTAAAGAATTAATAAAAATTGATTTAGTAAAAGCAACTAATGACGCTAATAATCGTGATATTGAATCTGCTATTTTATCAGTGACTGATCGGGGACGAGCTACTTTCAAGGGTATTTAAATGGTGTAACTTTTGGAATAATAGTTATCAACTGATTTCTAAATTTGCAGGTGCAGTCGATGTAGATATGGTTGAACAACTACACGAAGATTTAAAACAAGGCCTTACAAGACTCGTTCTTCATAACTATTTACATTTATTGTACCTGATCACGCCTTACGATTCGGGGAAATCGATTTTTATGCGAATGGATATTTTTCAGAATAAAGTAAAATTATTTTTCAACCTAAAAATGCTGGTGTTATCAGAGTGTTTCACTTAGAGTTAAAAGTGAAATATTTAAAAGAACACCTAAATCAAATATTTTATTTCCTGATCGTTGTTAATAGAATAAACAACGAAACTCATATGAAATAAACAATTTTAAAGTTTGTTTTATATTTTTGCTTAATCTTTTTAAATTTTTTTAGTACATGAAACTGAATGAAAATGATACAGCGGTAGCTACAGCAATCGGTATTTCCGTTTCTCATGTTACACAAATGGCTTGTGGGAAATCTCTAGCGGTATAATTTAACAATTTTAATTCTGAAAATATTTCTTATGAAGTATTTTTTATTTTAGAATAAGGAAATCGTAAATAGGTTTTATTGCACTTTAATTTTGCACGAACTTTTCCTTGGATCTTCTGTTTGGGATGTTGCGAATGAGTTTGAATTGCATCGAGGGACCGTTCAACAGCTACTCGCAAGCGCTATTGGATTTTCATCTTGTGTTTATCATTTTTGTCAAGAATTATCTTATTTTTGGGCTTATAGTAATTTATTTGAAGATTTTATTAAACAGCTATCCCATTGTGCTACAGCTGAACTGATACCGCTGCTGGAGTTGCCATCTGTTAAAAAGGTTTGATGCGATATTTCTTTTTCGGAGTTTAGAGTATAAATATTTTTTAGGGTCGAGCTAGTCTTTTGTATAAAAACGGTTATAAAACGATACAAGATATTGCTAAAGCTAAAGCTAATGAGCTAGTACAGTCTGTGCCATTTATGCCGCGTAAACTTGCCAACCAAATAATTGCAGCTGCGCAAGTATGATTATTATAAATTAATAACCCGGGTGAGTCATAAGTGCTGCTTTTTGTTTGCAGATGTTACTTATTGAAAAATCAAAAGATTTGAAGGACCAAGCAGAAGATTTAGTAGAAGGCCTTCATACTTAAAGCTTTTTCTATTTTAAAAGATTATTACCTTGTTATATTATTTTAGTTTTAAGAATCGCCTGTGATGTTTATTCCATTTTGATAATAAATTCGAAAAATTAAGTTTCAGATGTGTTCAGAATATTCTAACAACTCAATTATGGGTTATTTAACTTAATAATATTCTCGTAATTCGGCTAATAACGGGCATAAGTAATTAAGGATTATCGGTACGACTGAAGTAGATACTGCTCAATTTTTGACATTAATAAAAACCTCACTGCTTACAAACGTTACAAAACGTGACGTCATCCTACAGGGCCGGAAGGAATCATGTCCCGCATGTATCCGAGACATGTGTTTTGATGAAGGCGGCCATGATGGCTGTAATATGACAGCTATATCTTCTCTGAAAGAATCTTCTAAATCTAAAAGGCAAGCATACCTATGTCTGTAAAATACAAATTAAAATTTTTTGTTTCAGGGGGAAAGTGACGATCTTATAGAAATAAATTATATATATACCTATATTAAAATATACATAATAATTTTAGTATTATCAATGTTTAATTTCATTATTTATTTGCAGCCGAACTAAATAGAGGCTCTTCTGGTGAAAAAAATCCAATCATGGACTACGTGGACTACATGGACTAATACATTACGAGCAGCATGCGCTTCCCGACGACGTACGTGAATTCCAAGTTTTAATTGGGAATAGAATATAGCTAGGTCAGTTTTTATTTCGGTATTCTTATTTATTACTATTAACTTGACCGAAAGAGAAAAATATTTAAAGCATTCTTGACTGTACGGTCAAACCGAATAGATCTATCATTACCTGTGCACAAGGAAAAATCTTCAAATTGATCGTAGGAATTGAAGGTGTTTATAGGTTTAGCGTTATTTTCTACATACCAGCTTCACTGTAGAAATTGAATTCATGCTGTTTTAGTTGTTGTGTCACCCATTTTCTATGTTTTAATGTTAAAGGAAGGAAGGAAAACCTTCCTGCCTAATCATTCTTTCTGATAAACTTAATTGTACGGAGAGTTAGAATTTTGTTGACAGTGCACAATGGCACCATCATAGAAAGCGTGTACCGGTGAAATGTTGTTACTAGGGCGAAGATACCGTTTGATAGATAAGCATTTATGAAACATATCAAGAGAGTGATAATTTTCACGGCTGCGATAAGCTGAGAGAATAGAAAAAAAAAATCATAATTATAAAATTGGGTATTAATTGACCTGAAATAGGTATAGGAAAATCTGAGTTACTGTTAAAACGTTTGTTCTATTTAAAAAACAATATTTATTCAGTTACATTTAAAATTTTTTAAAACTTAAACCCGAATTTTTTTATTGCTCCTGCTTCATATCTTGAGTATCTGTAAATGTAAAATATGCAGAATTAATAGATGGAATAATTAATTGTCGTTAACTATACTTTGCTCAGGTTGTTCAGTAGGTGAGACAAGTTCATCTTCCTTGTCTGCATCAGTTTGGCTTATAATACTGAAATCTTTCATACTGTCATCCTCTTCTTTTTCATCAACTCTAGCTGAAGCAACTGCCTCAACCTCTGCATTGCCATCAGCTTCTGTATCTTTTTCTTCGGAATCAAAAGTTAAAACAACTTTAGTTGTCTCTCCAGTGGTTGTAACTTCCGGAGTTTTTTCTTGTGGAATGGCAACTGTGTCATCATCTGCAATGTCTTGATTTATTATACTGAAATCCATCATATTTCCGTCAACTTCAACTTCTTTGGTAGACTCAATTTCATTTCTTGAAGTGTCTTCACTGATCTCCTGTGGTTTGACTTGTGTTTCAATTTCTGGACTTATATTTCCGTCAACTTCAACTTCTTTGGTAGACTCAACTTCATTTCTTGAAGTGTCTTCACTGATGATCTGTGGTTTGACTTGTGATTCAATTTCTTGACTTATATTTCTAATATCCTCTGCAGGGGACATTTCTACAGTTACAAGGTCTTCTTTAACATCGGTTTTTTCTGGGTGTTCAGTTTCATGTTTCTCAACATTTAAATTTGGAGTTTCGTGGGTATCAATATTAGTGGCTGTCACCTGATTTGCGTCATCAGTATGGTTTGTTGGAGTTAAATCTTCTTTGATTTGGTTGGTTTCATTAACTTCTTCTGAAATTGTTTCATGATTATGACTATTGCGATGAAGTTTTGGTGAATCTTCATTCGTATCAAACGCGGGTGGTGTCACTAAAGTCTTGTTATCTGAAAAGGTGGTTTCTGTAAGATAGATTTTAAACTCTGTAAGTAAGAAAATGGAATGAAGTTTTGGTTGTTTTACCTCGTTTTCTTTTCTTGCCGAAGTAGGAACAAATAATTCCCATCGTAGAATGTAGTAAATGATTCCTTGGGCGTTTGTTCTATCATATGTTAAATGGTATCACGTGTGATGATACGTTATCGTTGAACTTTAGCTGCAGAGAAGTGGCAGTTTTTTTATCAAATGACGTCAGTACTGTCACTGAGGCATTGCTATCCTTTTGGTCTTGGGGTGAAATAAGTTTATTCACATTTCGTTTTTAAATTTCTTTTAATTATTGTTCATTACGGTTTTACAAAATTTTTGTTAGGTTTTCTATTATTTTGTAAATTATTAGTACGTGAAATAATTTTGTGTGATGAGCAGGTATGCCGTCTAGCGACGGCAAACTCATTTTAAATCCATAGTAGATTCAGCTAAGGTAAAAAATTAGTATGAATCAAATATTATCAAAAATTAATCAGATTATAAATACTTACATCTATCGGATTGGAATGAATAACAGCTTTCCTTGTCACCATCCTTACTAACACCGTCAGTCTTTAAGTTGCCAGTGTCTGCTTCAACATATTGCAATGAATAAAAACTTAAATATAAGTCAAAACTTTTTACTTTTATCATCGTTATTTTTATCTTTAGCGTCTTTCCCATGGTAATGTTTTTGCTTACCTAAAAATTAAAATAATTACAGAAATCTTATATAATGTTTTCATCAGTTTTATCATTACCAACTTCAATTTTTTCAGCGTTTATATCTCTACCCGCCGTCACTACGTTATTGAAATCTGAAAAGAAGAATTATTACATTGTGTTATTAGTAACGCAAAAACCGTACTTTGGGTTGCCATTATTCTCCGTTGATTTTACACGTGCAAAGGCCTTGCTTACACAAAAATGAGTGCAATCTTGGGCGGATGCCCTCAGTGATTACCGATAAACACCGCACCACTCGTGGTATTACTACACGCTAAAAAAAAAGTGTATGTTTACCCTTTTTGTCAATACCATAAGAACACCATTTTATTGTTTAGCAACACTCTGGAAAAGAGGAGTGCAGTACAGTTTTACACAGCATGTGTTAAGAAAGTGGGGTTTTACATCCCTGAATAGCAAACCTACACCCTGTGGGTGTAAATTTAGGCTTCTTATATGTTTTTTTTAGAGTTAAGTGAGAATTTTCATATCCACTTCTCTAAGAACAGCAGATCACTGAAAAATTGTGTATAGTAACAAGTCCAAATTTTCTTTGAGTAGAAAAAATTGGAAAGGATGTACTTCCTGTTAAAGGTTTGTTTTGACAGGATTTTTCTTCACTAAGATTACATGTATAAAAGCAGATAAATTATATTAATTTTATTAATCCAGTTCAGAGTAAATTTTTATTGACACGTTTTAATACATAAGTAGACTTGAAACCGTAAGTATTGACATTAAATCACTAAACACTCAAAAAAGGTTGCTATTTCACTAGTTTACAATTTGAAATTTAAAATGTCAACTGTTTTCTACCAGCTAGCTGTGATTACTCCATCGTGTTCTAAAACCGAAGAATTAACTAACTGAATATCTGTGTCGAATTTTATGCTTTTGGTCTGTGTAAAATTAACAATATTAAAACCAGTTTAGAAAATATAAGCTAAAACTGAAACTTACTATGAACTCAACCTCTTTGGGTAATCCTGGAAAATCTTGTTGAATTCTTTTTTTAAGATCTTGAAATTTAGAGCCTTTTGCTGTACAATATTCACAGTTTCGAAATCCACCTCCTTTTAGAGGTATCTGTAGTAAGAGATGTATATCTGCAATGAAAAGAAATTACAACACAAAAATAAGTGACCCAGCCAAAGATAAAGTTCTTACCAGTTTGACATTGCATGTGTTGACTTGTTCCCTGATTTACAGGCGCAGTAAATTGTCCGCCTAATACACCTCTATTGTCGCCTACACAGCAAAGTGTTCTCTGAGTTTAACACATTAAGCTTTTAACAGGCAGTGATTATACCTTGGATTTCATTATTGAAGTCTTGCATGGTTACCGGTCCATAAGTGGTGTCTTGTGTTCCTGTAATACAGGAAATAAAAAATTAATTGTAAAAATCAATAGTTCATAATGGTATGTTTTATATCACCAGCTTTTATGGAATGTACGTTTACATCTTTGTCTGCGGTCACTGTCTCACTGAAGTCTGTGTATTGAATATTAGTTAAAGTTCACAATGTTGTATCAACTACTTACTTTGATCAGCCATGTTTGTTTTGTTGGGTGGGTGGTACTCATACGAGTATCAAGTGTTTTATGTAGCGTTTGCGCGTGCTTGTACTATTGGCTAAGAAATCGCTGTTTTCTATTGGTAGGTGTTAATATCAGAGTTGATTTAGCTCTATTTCTCAGACTACAGGAAGTGACTGGGTTTTACTAAATATAAATGTGGAAGTGATAAGAGCAGAGATAAAAAAGCATCTTTTTATTACTTTTAAATTTAATTTTTAAATGAAATAAAGTGCAATAAATGGATGGATAATAATTGAAATTTGGTGAATTTTCAGGTGTAGAGAGTAACCATTTTCATTAAATTGTTATGTTCATGTATTGTTTCAGCTGAAATGTTGGAACCTGCTCTTTTAATATGTTAATATGTTTAAGGTGTTAAGCCAAGTTCATACTTCGGTTCTACATAGAAGAAATGACGCCAAAAGAATCATGTGTAATGAGTAGGATTAGTAAACTAAGTTTGGTAGGTCTTATGTTACACGGAGATTAGTAACTCTTATACCTTGTTCACACCGCCCATCTCAATTCGTGGATCGAGGACAGTTAATTAGAAACATTACTATGCATTGATTCTTCATATTTGTAGACTGCTCTTAGCCCCAGAAAATTGAAACCAATAGGCCACTAGTCTTCTTCATCGATTCCAATTCTGGTGGTAAAGATTACTTGCAGGCAGAACAGTGTAATGAATTATGTAATTTAGTTAGGATGGGTTAATTGCGTTAATTTACAGTTTCATCTCTCTAAATTTTGCTTTGCCTGTCCATAAAATCTTTTTGAAATTATGTCTTAGCTGAGTTGGTACCACCTGGTTAAAGCTTTTCATACATACAAATAAATCAATCGCATTTTACATACATGAGCTTGTGTGACTAATTTATATTATTAATTGGCAATTAAGTGTTTGATTCGAAGTACTAATAAAATCTAGTCAAAAAAGAAATTAAATTAATATAATATAGTACCACCACTTTAGGATGATTTTTTTAATCTGTATCCTTTTCCAAAACTTCTCTACCAAAATAAATTTCTCCACACTTGAATATAGAGTAAAGTATATATATACATGCAATATATCTGTAATTTTAGTCTTTTTCAAAAAAAAAAAATGAAGATACTATTTTAATATATTGTTCCATGTATGGGTTTTCCCCTTCAACTCTAAACTGATAAAAGAACAGATAGCAAATTATCAGGTAAAATTATCAAACCGAACAACCTCAACGGTGAACTAATTTATTACAAAAAAAATTAATATTAAAATGTTTTTAATTGAAAAGGATGGCTGTAATTTCCATCCCATCGTCCAAATCCGACGAATTAACTAAATCAATTTCTGTTTCGAATTTTTTACTGACAGTCTGAACAGAAATAACACAGAAATTAGTCAGAAAACAAGATATTTTTATAAGCATACCTTGAAGGAAACTTTTTTCAGATCCTTTGGTAGATCTGGCAACTCATCTTTTTGAATACGTTCTTTTAGATGTAAAAATTTACTGCCTTTTGCCATACAAAACTCATGCCTTACAAATCCATCCGAATTCAATTGCTTACTTTTAGCAGGCACTTTCAATAAGATATAGATATCTATAATCAGTGTAAATATATATACGAAAATAAAACTGCAAATATTATTATCTAAACTGTACTTGTTTCGCATTGGTTGGGTTGACACGTTACAGTTACAGGCGCAGTAAATTGTCCACCAAATACACCTTCATTGTTGCCTGATAAAAATCGTCTTTCAATTTCACTCATGATTCAGTAATAACTATCACCTTTAACTTTGTTTCTGAAGGCTTGCATGCTCACTGGTCCGTAAGTGACGTCCATTGTTCCTGTGTTTCAGGATGTTAAAAGAAAAAAATTATAAAAGTCATTTCATTAAAAAATAATCAATTACCAGCTTTGACAGTGCCCACATGCAAGTCTTTATCTGCTGTCACAGTCTTTTTAAAGCCTGTAAGTAGAAAAGATTACACAGGTAAAATTGGTGATAGTATTCGTTTCGTCTAATTACTTTGATCAATTGGTTTAGCTCTAGAAGCCATGCTTTACCGGATGGGTTTGCCCCTTCTTACGGATGTGAAATTGTTTTGTACAGCGATTTCACTTCACCCATTGGCTGGAAGAAAGATTATAGTTCTAGCCTCTCCTCTTGCAGTATAAAATGTAATGTTTTATCAATTGCAGATATAGAGTAGGTAAATTAATTTTTTTTTTAAATTCTTTTTGCGCGCAGTTTTAAAACACTATTTTATTTATTTTTTTGAAGGTCTCGGTTTCCGTCGTTTTCGCATATATCTTAAAATTTCCACTTCTCACTTGCATTTTTAAATTTAGGTAGTAAATTCGTAACTAAAGAGACATGTTTTTTTTTTAATTTTTGGTTTTTAAGGGACACAAAATTCTTAGACAACTTAACATCATTTCATTTTTATTATTATAGTTATTTATTAGACGCAGGTAAAAATAACCGGCTAAAATAAAAATAAAAAATTGGAAGATATCAGTTTATTAAAATTCAGAGTAAAACGTTTTTTAAACAAAATCTCTTATTTTTTATACTGTTAAAATCAATAATTATTGAAATTACACCACTGCCGTAACTATCATCCCATCTTCCAAATCCGAAGAATCCATCAATTTAATTTCTGTATTGAATGACCTACTTCTGGTCTGTATGAGAATATAGATTTTAAAAAATTAATAGAAAATAATTTTTTCTGGATGATTACCGTGAACGTCAGGGCCGGCCCAAGAGATTCTGGCGTCCGGGGCAAATTATGAAATTGCGCCCTTAAGTAATGGAAATCCCCAAGAGGATCGCCCTCCTGGCATCCTCCAAAATATAAATACAATTTTCAATATGTCATTGAATTGATATTTATTTTTATTATTATTTTAAAATTTTTTTTTGTTTTTTTTTATTCAGGGGGCGCCAAAATGAGGAATAATTAATTTATTTTTCCTCATTTTGGCGCCCCCTGAATTTCGGCGCCCTGGGCTGGTACCCGGTTGCCCCCCCAGTTGTGACAGCGAAGAGAGACGTGCATGCCTGCTACATTTTTTTTATTATATTGTTTCCTACATAGGTTTTTCCCTTCAAATTTAAACTGATAAAAGAACAGATAACAATAATTCAGGCAATACAAATTTTTTCATCAAAACGAACATTATCAACGGTGAAGAAATTTATTACAAGAATTTTAAAATATTTTTAATTGAAATTGGCTGTAATTTCCATCTTATCTTCCAAATCCGACGAATTAAATAAATCAATTTCTGTTTCGAATTTTTTACTTTTAGTCTGAATAGAAATAACACAGAAATTAGTCAGAAAACAAGATATTTTTATAAGCATACCTTGAAGGAAACTTTTTTCAGATCCTTTGGTAGATCTGGCAACTCATCTTTTTGAATACGTTCTTTTAGATGTAAAAATTTACTGCCTTTTGCCATACAAAACTCATGCCTTACAAATCCATCCGAATTCAATTGCTTACTTTTAGCAGGCACTTTTAATAAGATATCGATAGCTATAATCAGTGTAAATATATATCCAAAAATAAAACTGCAAATATTATCTAAACTGTACTTGTTTCGCATTGGTTGGGTTGACACGTTCCTTGAGTTACAGGCGCAGTAAATTGTCCACCAATTACACCTTCATTGTTGCCTGGTAAAAATCGTCTTTGAATTTCACTCAAGATTTAATAATAACTGTCACCTTTAACGGTGTTTCTGTAGGCTTGCGTGGTCACTGGTCCGTTTGTATCGTCCATTGTTCCTGTGTTTCAGGATGTTAAAAGAAAAAAATTATACAAGTCATTTCATTAAAAAATAATCAATTACCAGCTTTGACAGTGTCCACATGCACGTCTCTCTTCGCTGTCACAATCTTTTTAAAGCCTGTAAGCAGAAAAGATTACACAGGTAAAATTGGTGATATTATTTGTTTCGTCTAATTACTTTGATTAATTGCTTTAGCCCCATTTCTTTTTTTCTTTCTTTCTTTAGGCATGCTTTACCGGATGGGATGTGAAATTGTTTTATACAGCGATTTCACTTCACCCATTGGCTGGAAAAAGATTATAGTTCTAGCCTCTCCCCTCTTGCAGTATAAAATATGATGTTTTTTATCATTTGTAGATATAGATTTTGTAAATTTACTTTTTTTAATTGCGCAATTTTAAAACACAATTTTATTTTATTTTTTGAAGGTCTCGGTTTCCGTCGTTTTCGCATATATCTTAAAATTTCTACTTCTTACTTGCATTTCTAAATTCAGATAGTAAACTCATAACTAGAGACATGTTTTTTCTTTAATTTTTAGTTTTTAAGGGACACACAACCCCTAGACAACTTAACATAATTTCCACTTAATTATAGTTATGTATTAGACGCTGTTAAAAAAAACCGGCTAAAATAAAAAATCGGAAGATATCAGTTTATTAAAATTCAGAGTAAAACGTTTTTTAAACAAATTGTTTTGTATTTTTTATACTGTTAAAATCAATAATTATTGAAATTACGTCATTGCCGTAATTATCCTCCCACCTTCCAAATACGTCAATTTCATTTCTGTATTGAGTGACCTACTTCTGGTTTATATGAGAATATAGATTTTATAAAATTAATAGAAAATAATTTTTTCTGGATAATTACCGTGAACGTAACTTCATTCAAATCTGTTTGTAAATCTGGCAACTTATCACGTTGAATGCGTCTTTTAAGATCAGAAAATTTACTACCTTCTGGCATTTGGTATTCGTATTCATGGAATCCAACATTCGAAGGTACTTTCAGGACAATATGTATAACTATAATGACGAAATTTTAGGAAGGTATATATAATGTGTAAAACTTAGTTTGACTGAATCACTTAACTTTCACAATTTGTAAAATTCAGCCAGAAGTAAAATCAGAGTGCGTACCATTTTTGTTGGGTTAATAAACTCCCTGGCTCATAGGTCCAGAAAATGATCCACCTACAACAAACACCCTTATTGTCACCTACTAAAAATTTTTTTTGATTTTATAAGGCAAGCTGTAGTATTGTTTGTAAAATTGTTTGAGTACAGGTTCTCACCAGTTTGACATTGCATGGGGTTGAGTTTAAATAAAAGATTGCAATCGTCTAATTACGTATGCAATACTTAAATTTCTTAATTTTGAACCGTAATTTAGTTT
>JAQGAS010000144.1:0-92110 GCA_034686365.1 Pachymerium ferrugineum | reverse complement strand
CGGACTTTCAAGGGGTCTCATTCCTTCTGGTAACTCCAATTTGCAATTAGCAGCTGTGATATTTGCAGCCGAGACCGAGAACCTCTGCAATTCACTGGACGAATGTAAGTAAAACCCTTCACCATTGCGAGTAAAAACCAAGCTTGAGATGCCACTGGAATTAAAATTAATTTTGTAAATTGTTGTATGCTACTATTTTAAAAATAACTGACGTGATATCTTCACGTTTAATACAGTAACAAATGAGCTGTCGGCGTAAATCGGGAATGCTATAAATGCTGATGTCTCCCTGATTAGTCAAACAAACGAGACAATTCTCGCTGTAGTTGGTGTCATTACGATGACGAAAATTCATGAACGCTATCTTTCGGACACGAGAGCCTTCGTGAGCTGTCAGCTTGAACTTGCAGTATGGCTTCAGACTTGGCAATGTGAACACCTTTTAAAATAATTTTAGTAAATAAATAAGTTTTTTTTTTAAATTAAAATATCTTAGTACTTTGAATTGTTCTTCAGAGCAAATGACAACTCGATGGGTGCCCACATTGTCGGGATCTTTGGCTAGTTTATGCTGCACTTCGAACGGCTCCGGTATCGGGCAATTGGACGCATCGATTATACAAATGGCGATTACAGGTGCACGATGCTTAAGTTGAATCTCCTTCCCTGCAATTATAAAATTAATTATCTCAATTACAAAATGGCACTTGTTAAACAAACCTAACTGGCACTGCACAGGCAACTCATCTCTCTTATCCTTAGGAGGTAAGGAGATCGTAAAAACAAATACAGCTCCATTATTGGTTCCTGCCCATAAAGTCGGAGTGGTTGTAGCAACTGCAATCAGAGATGTAATTAAATTTCGAAAAAAAAAAACTCAATTTAACTATGGGCGATTCAGGTTCACTTACCGTCATCAACGTCATGAAAGGCTATAAAATACATACAAGAAGAAAAAATGTGCAAGGGCAATAACTGTGCACAAGTTATTTTTATTCTACTTTAAGTTTGGAGCAAAAAATTGCATGGACCACAATCAGAATTTGACTGCTGGAGTGTGTTAAGTTTTAGTCAATTGAACTTCTTAATCCATAACAAACTTCAATCAAAAGTTAACTTTTGCTCCAAATAATAGAATAAAAATTTCCATCCACCTCTTTTAAAACCCCAAACCCAGTCTTACCACTGACAAGGAAGCTCTGAGCCAAATACAAGCACCGCACCATCGATCCAAGCGTATCGTCCGCCGCACGAGCTTCAACCGACCTCTCCACCGGCTTAGGCTCTGGCGGACTTGCAGGCGGTGTCATCACCACGGAATCAGCCTGATTTCCAGCAGCTGCAGCAGCATCCACTTCAGTGGCCGCTCCATCCTTACTGCAATAAAAGATGGGTCCTTCACTTAACTTTGTCTCATTTCCAATAGATGAGGCACAATCCCCTTTTCCATCACCCTCACCAAACCCATTCCCCCACATGAGTCTGTCAAGCGTGTTATTCCCAGAACACGTCCTGTTCAGTAAACACATATGCTTCCACTTAGGAGTGGACGTAGCAATTGGGGGGGAACTAACATCAGGGAACGACGGATGACTATCGACGCTATCACTCGTCAAATCAAAATATGGCAAACTGATGTTCAATTGCAATGCCGTCTCCGGCGCCGATTCTTGAGCAACTACAAAACACTCGTCAGGGGATATGATTAACTCTCCTTCGGTTGATGATGAATTTTGGCACGAGAGGCCGTCGTCAGTCGTTTCGCTAGTCGCTAAAGGAATTATTTCGGTCGGTGATTTGACGGGTTTGAATGAATTGTGGGTCGAGTCGAGGAGCGATAAATTGTCGCATTTGGTTAGTACGGCTGACGAGTGGACAGAGTCGGAAGATGCGAGTGGCAAAAAGCGTTTTAGGAGATTATAAAATGAAATGAGGCGTAAGCAGCGGATGCAGCAGTGGAGTGATTTGTTGGTCGATGTTGTGTCGACGGTGTTTTTGTGGTCGTAACGTTTTCTTTTGAAGCAGAGATTTGCAAATTTGAAACGAGGGGGCGTTGACGGTTCGGAGGTTTTTTGAATAGGGGAAATGCAATTATTTATAAATGACCCACTACCACCACTTAGCTTTTGTTTTTCAAAATCCTCGCTGCATGCAAAAAAAAAAAATCAGAGAAGTTTTTTGTGTAGCTCAATATGCAGTGAAAATTTGTGGTACAACGAGGGGTTTTGAAAAATATTTTTTAAAAGTTGAGGTGAATTTATAAAAAAAAAAAAAATAATGAAAACTACAAAGCAGCAGTAAGCATGTAAAGCGTAATTAAAACTACTCGCTTGACATTTTTGTTCCTAGAAAAGTAAAATGGAAAAGGTTATTTTCGTAGGGTGAAAATGTACCTCTCTTTTTTCTCTTCGGCGATGCTTTTCGGTGACGGTGGTATAGGAGACGTTCGTTTCTCTTTAGGTTGACGTTGAGATCTGCCTTTGCGTAAACGGCGGAATGATTCGCGGAGAGATTTTTTGAAGCTTTTGCGTCTGGATATTGCACCGTCACCCTGACCAGTCATGTCTGCAAATGTGTTTTAAAATGAAATTTACTCACAAAAGATTTTACTTTTTTTTTTTACCATTGGGGTTGAGGGTACACTTGTATATAACTGGCTTTTTCTGGACGAAATCGAGTAAAACAAATCCGTGTGCAGTACCAGCTGCAACCCTTTTAAAAAAAAAAATAATTATTTTTCAAACAGTAACATTTTGGCCTCTTCAGACTTACAATCCCCATTCAGAATGAAGAGCAAGTGCGGTGCAAGCAGCAGGAGGAAGTAGCTGAAATAGGAGCTGAGTTTGGAAACCCGGTGAAAATTTTACTGGTCCACTTTTAACAGTTAATTGACTGTGACCTTTCCATACAAAATTGTCTCTGTCACCGACAATGTTTACACTTTTCACCTAAAAAAAAAATTTTTTTTCTAATGGTTTACGTAATAGAAATAAGTAAATACTTCAATCTCCTTTTCAATTTCAGTAGTAATCAGATTGAAAACTAGAACTTGTCCAGCTGTACCAGCTACAACCAACGTGCCACTCTGTGGGCATAAGGAGATTTTCTTAATAGCCAATCGTGGGTCATCGCTATAAGGATCGAAGGTTCCAACCTTTTTAAAGGAAAAAAAAAATAAAAAATTGAAATAAAAGGTGGAGTTTCCCTTCCTATACTTTTCTAAATGGTGGCCACTCCTCTTCGTCAACCGCATTCTGCTCAACAGCGTCTTCACCACTCAAAATTTGCGACGTGCTGAGTTTGTAAAGTGGATATAATGCAGCACCGGTAGCATTCCAGAAGCGAACGGAACCGTCTTCATGTCCCGTTATCAGAATATCACGACATGGAGTTGGCATTTCGGACAGTGGCACACCACCATTAATAGGCCACTCCTATGTTTTAAAAAAAAAAAATTATTTCTAAGATTAATATTATCTAATAAACAAACATACCCTTTGCGAATAAGTCTCTTTATTTTGCTCGTTGCTGAGAATAAGTTTCTCAATGAAATCTTCAGGGATATTAGTAAAATGCTGAGCACAAGTGATAGCTGAAGAATGAAGGGACGCCAAGTAAGGCGCTTTAAACGTAGGCCATTCTTCACTTTCCAAATCAATAGCAACCATTTCTTCTTCCGCGAGTATGATTAGTGTATGCGGGTTATCGTATTCTGTGATAACTAAAAATAATTAGATAAAAGTTAAACCAAAACTACAAAACTGTACCGTCACTTTCGTCACTATCGGAAATGGTGAAGTAATCAACAACACGCGAAGTTAATTCAAAAACGACGTGTTTTTCACCGCAGATTACAGTTGTAGTGTGACGATCGCCGTAACTGGCTCTTGGCATGCCGCCGTTAAAAATAATGAACTCCCCGCTATTAAAAATATATTTTATTTTTAAAAATATATTTAAAATAAAATGAATTAAACACAAACCGTTTCGCGCTTTTCCAGTCGATTTTGTTTATCGCTTTACAAGGAAAAGGTCCATAAGGTGTCGTGGCTGGTTGATGCGGTTTCGTTGAATCCTTCGTACTCCAAATGATGTAACTACCATCATTATGAGCACTCATAAATTCCGTCCCTTTTCTATGCCACGCCACAGACTGCAATTGCTATAAATTTTACAGAAAAAAGTCGTTATTTACTAAGATTAAAACATTAGTTGGAATATACCTGGCTGCCAACGTATGTCTGATCCGCATTTAACGAACTGTTATCCCACAATACTAAAAGCCCGCGATTATATCCGATAAGTATTTTATTCGGGTCTGTTGGGTGTTCTGCAATTGCTTCCACTGCACCTGGATTCACCTTATAATCATCCGGCACGCTACGTTATAAAATAAAAATAAGTTTTGAATGAAAAATTAATATCTATAGGTTGAAGTAAATTACTTTTGCATGACCACATCTTGATAAATAATGTGATCAGTCATCTCAAATGACTTGACATCAAGCAGGTAAATGTTTCCTCCTTCGGTTCCTATTAAAAGATGCTCTCCATTTGATTGAAGACAACAGGTGGAAATGATTTTCAATCGTCCTTCCAAAGAACAGGACTTGATTTCTTCCATAACTGATTTCTCATTTTTGAAATTGATTTCCCATAAATGCAATGTGTTGTCATCGCATAGTGTGATCAACCGACCCTTAGAGAGAAAGGTACAAAATTTTAATATTGAACTTCTGGAACAACCGAGTTCCAACTTTGTACAAACTGTGTTAAAAGTTTGGCTAGTGTTAGAAAAATCCTTACATTATAAATTTTAAAGTAGGGGTTTTAAAGGGGGAAATCTACATTCCTGTTTTAATTGTAAAAATCATTCAAGACATTCAAATGATTTTAATTCAGTTATATCGCACAAACAAGCTAACACAAAGCCTGGCCAGGCCAGGCCACATGAAATCTTGCTATTGGCCAATTCGAATCAGGTGACTGCTTCAATAAAAGGTTTGATTTGAGCATATGAAGGTTAAAAAAAAGAAAATTCGAAGTTAGAGAATTATAAAATTTACTTTAAATTAATTTTTTTTATAAAAGGTCACTGCCCCTTTAATTCTTAGCTTAAAATTTTAGACATTCCCTTTTTTTTCCTTCCAAATTTTAATTTTAATTTGAGTTTGGATGCACAACAGCCTCCTGACAAGCTTTGGTGATGTTTAATACAACTTTAAGTCTTAATCAAAACAAACTTTAACGCAGAGTTCATACCAACAACAGCTAGATCGTTAAAGGTGTTGCAATATAAGGATTTTTCTTTATATTAACAGTAATTACAAAGCTGATTAGGGTTGCAATTTATCTATTTGAGTTTTAAATTCCTACTTGGTTGGGTAGAAAAAATATTTGTGATATTGTACATTCATCATTCGAATGCTGTCCATAGAATTCTACTCCTGGAGCGCCATATCTATTTTTTTCATCAGTTAAACAAAATATTTTTACTAGTTTATAACCTCAGGTAAACGCGTGGTCGAGAATTTTAATTAGACACAACCAGACTTTCAAAATTAATACTTTTTTAAGGGTGATAATTGCGTCTGAAATAGATTTTAATTTATCTTTGAGTCGATAAACTACAATGATAACGAATGACTGGTGATTTTATGTTCGATTAAAAGGGTTCAAGAAACATATCAAATCTTACATTGCACTTTTTAAAAGCTTCAAGCAAATAAAAATTATCTTATCATAGAAATTCTGTGAAAATAACAATCTCACAGCTAAAGAATGACAAGTGCTGGAGATATCTACACAGAACTCGCCTGGCTTAACATTTTTAAACTTTCCCATGTGAAATATGGAAAGAACAATACATCTTTTAGCAACTTTTAGGGAGGGTTAATTTTTTAATGTCTTTATTGCGTGAACCATTTAGATGAACGTTTTTATTTGTGAGTTTAATTGGATAAATGAAATTAATTGACTTAAATTGGTCGTTTTCTTATTGGGGAATCCTGATAATGGGGGTTTTTAAGATGTGATAAAATGTCTGGAATTTCTAATAATAAATTTTTCTTTATCTCCAACGTCACGTGATTTTGTGATGGAAACTTAAAGAATGTTGGAGAATTTCTTATTCTTTTCTGAAATATCAAATGTCACCTGAAATGATTTAATTCAGGAAATGATGTAAAAATCCAGTTTTTTTTTTTTCCTTTCCGTTCTGATTTTGAAATGAATTACGGGTTCTGACTCATTGAGAAATCTCGTTTAGTGAATCATTTCGTAAGAACATTTTTAAAATTCAAAAAAATTGTATTGGTATTATTTGATTTCTATCTGACATTGGAGCGTAAAATTGAGATTTAACAACCCAAATAGGTTTTAAATCATTTTTTCTATTTTGAGTTGCCCACTACTTAAATATTTTTTTTTAAGTGTTTAGAAAAGTTTTATATCTTTTGAAATAAAAACAAATGAAAAGGATACACTTTAATAACACCATTTCGGGTTCCAATTGCCATTAAATGAAGTTTTGTATCCCAAGCCAAAGCTGTTGGTTTGCTTGGAAAGCCATGATGAATTGTCTAAAATGAAAAAAAAAAAAACATCAAAATCAATTAACAACAATTTTTGCCTTCATTATAGTTAATGAAACAAAAAAAAAATTTCAAGTTGAAATGTATTTCCTTTAAGATAATTTTTGACAGGTTCAACTGTCTGTTTAACTGTAACAGCTTGTCAATATCGAATTTCAACGAGAATAAGTATATCACATTCTAACATTGGACCCAGTGTAATTAAAATCATTGTGACATTGTTCTGTTTGAAACGAAACCTGCGGTTTGTTTCACAGAAACATCAATAGGGTCTTAAACTATGCAATTTCATAGTTTGTTATTAAAAAAAAAAAAAAGTTGAACCAAAAAAAATTGCTTTTAATAAATATCAGTTAATAAGTTCTCAGTTCAAGGTAAAAATAGTAGGTCTGTGCAACGCAATTGAGTCAATATACTGGTAATTAAAATTGTTTTTATAACACAGCAGGACTCGTCATTTATTGAAGGGAAAATGAACAGGTGCAACTGAACTCGTGTGTGTCAAAATACTGGGGAGTGATTTTTTTTTTTACTTTTGAGTTACATACTTTTAATTAAATTCTCTGCGTTTTGTTACTGCAAATTAATGCAGTGTCAGCACAAGGTTTAAGGAACCATCCTTTAAAGTTTTCTCAAGGCAGAGTCTAAATTCCGCTATTTAAAGTTGTGAAGTTTTGTAGATAATGAGATAAAGATTCTGGGGATTTGGGGTGGGACATTTAAAACGTTTATGGAGTTGAACTTTCAGGTGGATGGTGCACAATAACAGGTTATGGCCTTAGCCTTTAAAACCTTGTTAAAAGTCTTGTATTGAAGCGGCATTCCTTTTACACCGGTTACTGAACTTTCACATTTACAAAATCACTCTTAATTCAAGTTCCTCTTTTGTAAATGTTACGTCAGCATATTAAAGCGCCTCAAACTGTTTATCGGACGCTATAAAAATTGGTGTTTGATTGAAGTTCACTTAATGGTAGACAGGTGGGGTGAGAAGTTTAACAAACTAAATAAATGTTTGTAATTTGGTGTGTGGATTAATTGGTTTAAGTAGTCCCCGCCATGGATGACCATAGTTGCCACTTGCTGCGTTTTTTTTTTTCCTTGCCAAATTGGAAATAAAAAAATTGTCAAATTGTGATTTATTAGTCAGTTGTGTTAAAACTTTAAACGCAATCAGCATTTAATAAAACTCGCCAGTCATCAAGCGGCCATTATATGAACTTGTGTCCAAGAATCTAATGGATAAGAGGTACCCTGTAGGGTTCTTTACTGAAAATACTTCCAGTTCAATTTTGAAGAGTTAATGAAGTTCAGGTTTCAGGTTCACCTAATCTAAACTGAATTCACACTAGAAGGGTATACCCCCTACCCAGCACAGTCAACAAACCCAATCATCGGTCTGCACATCCAGTGGACTTTAATACAAGTCTGATCTTACTAGAATGCTCAAATTCAAACTTAGCAGCCTGAACTATTGGTACTTTACCTAGTCCTTTCTAAAATGGAATTTATCTATTACCCACTAACATCTAGCATCTCAACTTACTGATTAATACTAATTAATATTGTCAAATTCAAAATTTTACATTTAAAAAACAAAAAAAATACTCATTCAATACAACAAAAACTTATTCAACAGAAAGTTTCTTCACAACCTTCCACCTGCAAAAAATAACTTTCTTTTTAATAACGAGACTTAGTTTACTCACTTTATTAAACTGAAACAATTCCTTTTGTAGTTTCGCCCTTTCTGCACTGGGTTGATGACCTTTACCTCGCATAAACTTCCACATAATGAATAAAATGTTACTCTATAAACAACAAAAAAAATCACAATTATTAATAAAATCAAAATAGAAACGTTACATGAACACAAAAAAACTCTAAAAATTTGAACACTCAAGTATTGCGGCTTTTTTCCCACAACAACAACCATTAAAGGGGCGTAGACATCCAACTCAAGCCAATACTTCAAAATAATAAGTCCTACCATGTCTACGCCACTTCAATCAATAACTTAACATATAAAACAACTTTAAAATCTTAAATAAAAGCGATTACGATTCTTCTAAAGACGTCGTACGTATAATCGCCGGTGGTTAATTTACGGCCGGCAAAGTTGCAAGACAAAGTAGTCTAGGATGAGTAGAAACTGCATCAAAGTTTCGCCTGCAAGTTTGTGGTCATTTGTCGTAACACTTACTTCACTGTTTTAAGTACGGTGCGTGTAGTATTTCCAAATAAAACAAAATCGTCAATCGAGGCTGAATCCACAGGTTTTTTGTTAGATATCGCGCCAATCCATCGGCTAACAACCCAACAACAGACTTGTAGCTCACTGCTGTGTATGCAATCGCTAAAACCTGATATGTCATTCTGCGCAAGTGCGGATAATAAAATATTTTTATTTTAAAGATTTTTGGGGTTTTATAACAAGTTTCTTTTAGTTCTAAACCTTTTTACTTCCTGAAAAACAGAGAATTCGTTTGATTTTATTTCAAAACTTTAAACTTATACCGTCATTGCAGTTGTTTGTATTTGCAAAGTGCTGCCACCTATCGCCAGAAAATACTGAATATTATTTGTATCTAGAATGATGTCATTATAGAATCTTATCTAGGACGTGGACAACCAAGAAAAAATTTTAAAGGTTGAACAAGAAGAAATTCCGTTGTACACTCAGTACTTGTAAAAAATTTTCAAAAACTTAAAAAATATAAAACACTATTCTTTTGTTTAACTTTTATTATTCTAACACCTTAAAAAATAGTGTGATCTCATCACATTCAACCTTCAAAAAGGGGCGGCGAATAGACGCCAAAAAATTATATGCGCAATACGTGTGCGCAGTAGTTATTACAAACGATGCACAGAACGTATGCGTACTAGAAGCGTTATGATGGCGGATTCCTCGATCTGAATGTGGAGCGACATTTAACTACAACCATGAACGGCGGTGCTTACGGAGCAGGGAAAGCAGGCGTGGCGTTCGATCCTATCACTTTCGTGCAAAGACCACAAGTTATTCTTCGTTTAGTCAGTTGGGTTAGTGTCCTTTTTTTAAAACCTTAAACATAATCTTTAAAAAATTTTCCCCATTCAAATCTCGTCCCCTTCACGCCCGAAACGAACCCTTTTAAACCCCCTTGTTGAACGCCTAATTATCGTTTACGATCACGCTAGTTGCTGCTTAAATTGCAACTCTTAAATTCTAAAAAAAATTGTCAACTAATACATTTGAAGTCATCTTTTAAGAATAGAGAATGTAGGTTATTTATTGATTTTTTCAGCACCAGGCGCGACGAGTGCGTTACTGCGTCTCTAGGTGACGCTCCTTACATGGGTACTCAAATATGATGGTGTATTGTAAAGAACGTACACCCAAGTACGACGGGATTATAATAAATCACAGTTCAATACAGTGGTTTGCCAAATGTAAAGCAGTGAAGTACAGCCCCTTGATTATCCTTTCTGGTGTTTTGAGGTTCTTCATCTGGTAGTTATGTCAAGTTAGCTAATGTTTAGAGTGTATTGTATGGCTCGTTGCGTGTGGGTGTACGTTATCGACAAGGAAAATTTTAAATTTAAGTTGATACAGCTGTTACTTGACACCTGACAGAAGGAAACCGCAGTCTTAGTGAGAATAAACTTGGGAATTAGTGTGAATGTTCAATTGATTTTACATATGAGGTAACATAAATAGTCAAAAGAACATATATACCATATAATCATATTGAACCGTAACTGATTAAATTGGTATCCACGTTAATCGCTTAAACTGTTTTGTGACTTCTTGAATTAGGTTCTCAAGAATGTCATAAACACTTAACTTTTAATGCGGATCAACATTAAAAGTAAATGAAGAATAAGAGTAGTACATAGAAGGATATTGTGCAATTCTGTTTTGTACACGAAGAGGTTTGGATTACTCAATACCAACATAAACTGGCGAAATAAGCTTACTGAATAAAACTGATAAAATTTTTTTTTTTTTTATTTGCAGGTGTTTGCCATCATTGTCTTTGGCTGCATTTCCTCTCAGGGTTACATAGATGACGTGTGTCTTTATAACGCGAATAGCAGTGCATGTAGCTATGGCATTTTTGTGGGAGTTATAGCATTCTTGGGCTGCATAGGTTTTCTCGTTCTTGACTATATGTTTGATAACATCAGTAGTGTGAAGACGAGGAAACATGCTGTTATGATTGATATGGGATTTTCAGGTAAAATAGCATTCAAATTTTTAATATCGATTATTAATTGAAATAATTTTTAGGTTTTTGGTCATTTTTGTGGTTTGTGAGCTTTTGCTTTCTCGCTGATCAGTGGAGAAAAAGCACAGCTCCAGAAGATGGGTACGGAGTAAACAACGTGCAAGCTGCAATTGCATTTAGTTTTTTCTCTATATTCACCTGGGTAAGTTCATTTCTAGAAATGTTAGTGGGAAATAAAATGAAGAAGTGTGAGTGACTGCTCATTGATTTTTTTTTTCATTGTGTACATTCTGGTTATTTGAATCTAAAACTGTTTTTTTAATAGTTTGCTTAGAAATTTTTTTTATGGGTTTTTGCATCTGTTAAAGCTGGGAAGTTTTTTTTTTTTTTTTAGCTATTCAATATAAACAAGGAAGTATAGGACATATGTCTGATTCACCCAGGCTATAAATTTCTGCTATTTTGTATTGGTAGATAAATGTTAGTGTTTTAAAGGATGTTTAAAGTGCATTCAACCAAAGCTATTTTTTTACATGTAAAAACAATGTTGAATGACAATTTACCCTGTTATTATGGTATTAGTATAAATCAATTATGCAGCAGGCTTTATTAATCAATTTGACTCACTACCACTTACTGCAGTGAAAAGGTGAAATTTACCTGGCATCAATATTTGGCAGTATTATTAATATCTTAAACATAATTAAGGTTTTGGCATTCTTTCAAAACGTGTTCTTTTAATATGTTGACCAAATTATGTTTTGCAGTTTTGAAAAAAAAGTTATGCAGCAAATGACTTTTGTCAACTGGGATAGTCTACTTTTTGTACATTGAGACAATTGTATTGATTGTATGCCATCCTAATGACAAAATGTACAGAAATTTATTATTTTGTTGAATTCTTATAATAACTATGAAGACTGAAACTGGGCCTTGCTTTTTCGCATTCTACCTAATTGAACTTTTGGACTAGCTTGTAGGCAATAAATTATCTTTCCCACAAGGGGCCAAAAAAGTGCAGTCTTAATTACAATTAAAGGTGTCACTTGTCCTTTTACAACTTACATGTAAATAATGCAAAATAGCTTAAAGATGTAATTTGATGTTATTATTTTGTATAAATATCTTTTCTTTAAGAAAGCAATGTGTGATCCTCTCTTAAAGAAAGACCAATGTTATGGACACCATATTTGAAAATTAGAGTGACATAACGAGTAACAAAGCCTGTGATTGGCTCAATTGGCATAAACGTTGGACATTACAAGTTGAGAATGCAATCAAAGTATTATGATCCACATTCACATTTTTAAAAAAATGCCAGATCGGACGTCATTGGGAGCACAAATTAAAGTTTTCATTAAGCAAAACAGTCCCACTAGAATTTTGTGCAATGCTACCTTTATGCAAATATAAATGCGCAGAATTCTCGAACTGAAATTAGATCTTGTGCGCATCTTAAAAATAATGTAAACAACATAAAAGCCCAACTTTGAATAGCTAATAAACTGAAGTTTTACATTAGGGGCCTCTTTAAACCAGACAGGATAAATATTAGTGACTTATGCGCTCTTCAGCTGACAATTAAAACTAATAAGAGTCACTTACAATCAATAGTTTTATAAATATATTCAATAGTTTCACTTTCATTTCCAGGCCGGCCTTTGCTATTTTGCTTTTATGCGTTTTCGCCAAGGAGCCGACACAGCTTTTGCACCAACTTATGATGCTGATCCTTCAATGATGCCTGGTGATGCTCCATATTCATCTTACCCAGGTAGTACTGATGCTGGAGAGGGATATCAGGACCCTCCTTTTGGTAGTAGTGAACAAACAGGTACTAAAAGTACTAAAAGTGCATTAATCATTTACTGATAATAAACATTCTCTACCATATTTTTTTTAACGTAGGAACTCAGCCTAACTTTCAGACACCTGCGTATTAGCTTGCAATTCTTTCTTATGCATTTTAGTGTAAGTTGGTGTTGAAGTTACTCAAGATTGATGTGTTTGCGTAGAGTATTGTCATTTATACTCTTGTTATGTCATCTGTCTAATGTCGGTCGCTGAGATGATAGAGGTGAAACTCGAGGTTTATTACATGTAAGCTTCGAGTTATAGTAGTCAAAAACAAAATTAAAAATACACAAAATTACTAGGTTTTAAATTTTTAATTAAAAACTTGCACTCATCTGGCTTATTTAATACACAAAAGTAATACATAAAGTTGTAGATTTTGCTTGTAAAGATTTGACAGTTTTGTTGTGATAAATTGTGTTCCCTGCCTCACCTATTTCTTGGCTTTAAAAGAAATAAAAAATTAATGGCTGTTGGACAGTTGAAGAATTATACTATGATTTTTATTATTGATTTTTCACCCTCTTCCTACGTGAGTTTGAGAAAGTTTGTGCCATTGTAAATAGTTAATGAGCATGTATTGTAAATTTATGTCAATATTTATATAGTAAATAGAAATAGGATTCCAAGAAATGAAATAATTCTTGGTAAAAATAATGTATTTAAGTTGTAACTCTAGGTAAATATCATTCCATAATATTGATATGTAATTTTAGAATCTCCAAAGCTTGTGATTGCATTAATACAATTTCATTTTTATTTTCTGCATATTTTGTGTAGTAGAATTGAGTTAACCATTCCAAACTCCCCTCAAAAGTCAGTGGTGACATAAGACACTTGAAATAGTGTATCAAACTTCCTAGTAATGACTCCTAATGTTTAATCAAATGATTAAATGTACCTAAAAGAAATGCTTCAAACAAAACTCTACCAATCTTATCATCAGCTACCTGATAATTAAAAATATCTATTAAGGATGTATATTTTAATTTATTTTGATTTTATTGGAAAAAGTAATTTTTTGATTGCTCTAGTGCCATATAAACTGAAACCTCATACAAACTGTGCAAATGTGTTCTATACCAAAGTCTCAGAGTACCCTAGGGAAATCAGTTTGATATTAATGGTTTTAATACCACATAATAGAGAAGTTCCTTTTTATTTGCCTGTAGGCCAAACATTTGCACATGTGTGTGATTGAATTGTCATTTTATATTTTGGAATATTTATTTCTAGTCTTAGGTTTATTTTTTTTCTTTTAAGTTTTTTGCCAATAACGAAACATAGGAATGAATTTTTTAATTTTGGGTCACTTGTGGCCAAATAAATCATTTATAGTAACAATTTTGTTTATTGTGACTGTTGAATCATGCAATTGTCAATGCTAGCACTCTAATATCTTCCAAAACTGTACTGAATATGTAACATTTTAAAAAAAGTTGCAATTCTATTGAATGTTTCTGTGATTTTCCATTGTAAAAATCTCACAGCTTTATTTTTTCACTTTTTATTTTAAAACCTAGATTGTGTGATTATAGGTTTATAGCAGTGTTCAACTGCACAGAAGAGTGCAATAAAAGAAATATTGTTTTGTCTCTTGAACATACAAAAATTTATTTGGCAATATTTGCTTGTACGTGGTTGTAAAATTGAGTAAACAAAATGTGTAACTTCACTCTGAATATATATTTAAAAAGAAAAATATGGATTAGAGAAAATAAATATTTCTTCGTAAATTATTGATATTTATCGTGAAATATGATTAGCAAGTTCCACAAAAATAATTAGGTAGGAATTAAAATAAATTTATAAAAATATTTGGATCGGTCTATTTAAGATAAATATTCTTTTTGTAGAAAGTTATTTATAATAAGAGTATTTATATGTTAGAAATAAATGTGAAACTAAATTATCTGACCTTAAGAAATAAAAATGAAAATTTATTAAAATTGGATTTTATTTCAATTAGTTTGGCAGGAAGTTTGTGTAGGTTCACAATCTTTCGTATTGCTTTATAAGCAACATAACTTAAATCAGTTCACACTAGTTTCTCATAAGAAGTATGCAAAAGTGGTTTAGGGCATTTTTTCTTTCCAGGGTAGATGTGCCACATCTTTTTCCCATAATGCAGCATTCTTCACTCGAGGTTACTTCAAAGGAAAGAATAGAAACAAGCGTAATAAGTGTATATTTAAAATTTTTTATTTAAAATTCATTACAATGCCGTTGTAAAAACGCATCAAAAAATCATCACATAAAACTTTTTGTGAATGTATAAAGTTGTCATTTAGTTTAATTTTTTTTAGCTTTTAGGACAGGGTCGTGAAGAGGAAGAATGGTTGAGAACATGACGAGGAGCATCAGTCATGTAATGGACCCCCAGACTGTTTCCAAAATATTCTTTTTCAAACGGGTCGTCAACAACCCATACGACCAATCGCATTCGTAAGTTGGCCCAACGTGTTAGGTATTCCCTAGAAAAATTTGAAAATTAATTATTTTCCATTTAAATAACCTAAAACTTACTGAGATATAACAGATTTATGTATAAAAACTCCAGACACACCACACACGCGCCAGAAAACATTATGAACCGCCCAAGCAAACAATTCATCAGCCCACGACATAAAATATTGTTTAATTTGACTGTCAGGAAAACGTGGGACGCAGTTGATGCCTGTTGGCGACCATGATTCCATTGACAGGATTTTCGGACGCCAAACAAGGACGGTAAGGATTTTAGGATCCTTTTTACGTAACTGCACAGAAATGATTTCATATAAATAATTGGAATGTATAGATCTTAAAAGTTCTCACTTTGTATAAAAATTGTGGATAAAAAGACACGATTACGCATCTGTCGTACAACTCTGGTTTCTTTTCGTACATTGACAAAATTTTAGCAGTAGCCTATAAAATAAAATCCGATTTAGAAAGTATTAAATGAGAAAAGTATTTTATTTACTCTATCGTCGATTTCTTTCGCTTCGAGAAATATTTTTAATTCTAAATCGAGACACAAATCGATCGCTTCGTCCAAAGTCGGAACATTTTCACCAGTATATCTAGAGCTAGATAACCCCCAAAAAACAATATTATCAGTTTTTATCGCACTCTTTTTACACTAAATCAAAAAATGTTTACGTACTGGTTAAAATGATTGCTTGAAGCATCTAATTCTCTAATATCGCTCAGCGACATTTCACTGATTTTCCCAGATCCATTTGTGGTCCGATCTACTGTACTATCGTGGATCAATACTGCGAAGTTGTCTTTTGTGAATCTGACATCAAATTCCACCCCTGTTGCTCCGTCTTGTTTAGCCTGATTTAGAATTTTAATACATTTAGATTAAATTTAGAAATTTAATTTTTCACAATAAAAAGTTTTTACTTTTCTAATACCGGCCAATGTATTCTCAGGAGCTTCCAGTCCACAGGTTCTGTGAGCAATTAAAATTGATTTTGCTGCCTTTTGTTCCTCGGGATCTAAAGTGAGCGGCGATCCCAAAACATCGTCGGCGACGAACTCAGGCACGGCTGGTAGAACCCATCTTTGAACAAAAATGCATAATAGAGGTAGCATGATAACACTCCAGTACAATATGTATATGCTGTTGAACAAAAATAAAATGATTGTGCAAAATAATAGCCATATTTGCACGGGTAGTTTCAAAATTTCTTCTGCCGACACCGCCATTAGGGTACGTTCTTTGATTGGTCGGTTACGTCACAATTATACATCCTGCTCATGACGTCGTAGATTGTTTGTAAATGCCAGGTTAGTTTTTCAGCTGAAAAACATAAAATACTAACTTAAAAACGGAAATCAGAATCGACATAGCAGATAAACAAATTTTTTATCTGTAGTATCGCAAATTTTTAAAAATCGTCAAATGATCAGTAATGCCAAATAAAAGTTTTAAAAATTTTTAATATTTCTCGCCCACTGACAAACGCATATCTTAGAGTGATCTTGACAATCTGAAGGATAAACCCCAAATCTTTTCAAATATCGTGAAACATCGTGATTTGTTGTACTTTTGTTAGTTTTTCCAATTCCAACTGCTATTTATAAGTTTATAAGGTTATAAGTTTATACGTTTTCCTACACATCACTTTAAACAATTTGACTGTTTGACACTAGGTAGCAGCACTCCCTGGACGTGGTTAGCTCCCCGTAAATGCCAAAAAAACACCTGTTGGAAACACACCCAATGGGTTGCAACTTTTTTCTAAGAAAGAGGATACACTAAGCTTGTTTCTCCTAAAGTTTCATGACTCCCCTTGTTATAGTTTATAAGATATGAATTTTTGCATTTTACAATTCACTATTAAATAGCAATCTGAACATCCAGGGAGTGCTGCTATCTGGTGCCAAACAGTCAAACTTTCTGATGTAGTGTTTACAATTGCAATAACATTTGACTTATGAAATCTAAAGAAAGCGTACTTAAGAAAGCTCGCTTTCGTAGAAAAAAGGTACAGCCTTCTGTGTGATATCTAAATTTTAATTTAAGTATAAATGTACTGGAATACTTATGGGAATCTTATGGGTTCGAGAGTAAGGAACATGGCGGTGGTAAATATTTAAAAATAACTTTTAAATGAAATTTTGAAATTAGTAAATATAAACTGAAATAAATGTAAATTTGTAATAGTTTATTGAAACACTTCATACATATTTGCAAAAAATATTAATTTTCATACAGAAATTTAACTGGTAACTTAAAGTGTTCCATTTTATGACCATGCGGAGTTTCAGCTTCCCTGCGTTGCCTCCTGGACCCCCGAAAACTGGTTTAATAAGCTTAAACCGACCACCAGAAAAACATAACCATTTAAGTTAGTATTTTTAATGGCTTTAAAGTAGTCACATACATATATACCGAAATTAGAATCGATATAATAACAGATACAGATGAAACAAATTTTTCATCTGTAGTATCGCAATTTTTTAATCACTCAATTTTATTTTTTTAAAACAGAAATGTATTTGACATCGTCACTTTCATTAGATTTCACCTAACTATTAAATTTCATATGAAATTTTACCTCATTTGATAACCATAAATTTCGAGGTACGTCATAAATTTAACGAAGAATGGAAGTTCATAATAATTTATTTGTTTTATTACTTTTAATCCAGGATATGAACACAATCTCCAGGATTGTGCACCGCTGGCCGTTATACAGATAACGAGTCTTTTTTTTTAATGAGAAAAGTGAAGATGTTACAGCTATTAATCTTCAGCGTTTTAGTTAGTGTGTCCACACAGACAAGACACGAACACGATGAAGACAAAAAACCGTAAGTTTTAACTTCATTCGAGATCACAATGTTTGTAGAAAAATGAACCACATTGCAGAGTTAAATATAAGCTGTAAGAACTGCGTAGAGTTTATAATTTTAGAAAAGATACTCATTTTTCAAGTGTAAATGATTTACGAAGAATCGCTTTGTACATATGGCGTAACACCCTGTCAGCCGCGAGGGTTAATATGTCATTGATATGTTCAATATTCTTCATACTCATCGAAACTACTTGGGATTTGCACTCTAAAATAAAGACAGGCTTACGAACTCGAACCCCTGATAACTTATAGAGTTTTGGGATGATAAATATTGGATCTCAATATGTGCAATATAAACATACCATTTAAATAGTGTACAGAGATTTTTGTAAATTAATGTATGTTATAATTTTGCAGAATGTACAGCATTGCAGCACCGAGTTCAATAACATCTCGAGCTTATTACACAGTAGAAGTGTTCATTCATAATGCACCAAAACCTGTTGACATAATTGTTGACATGGAGAAACCAGAAGGAGCTGAAGGCCATATCCATACCTTTGAACCATTATCATCAACTATAAGACCTGGTGATGGCAAATCTTTCAGGTTTAAAGTAAGAACAGTTTAAAGTGAAAAATATGGTTTTGTATAATTACTTGCACTTTTCAGACCAAACTTTTAAGTAGTGATTCGTACACACTGAGAGTTAAAGGAAGTAAAGGGATTGATTTTGAAGATTCAGTAGTTATACCAGTAAATGCCAAGAAAGCTACCACTTTGATTCAAACAGACAAAGGCTTGTATCAAGCTGGTCAAACAGGTTAGTGTTAGAGTTTAGTTTAGTTACAATCACTTATTGTATTTTTATAGTTAAATTCCGTATCATTGTACTGGATACACTTTTATTGCCATTGGAAACTCAACTGCAAGTTGAAGCTTATGTAAGTATATTATTATAACATTAGATTACATGACGTTTTATTGTGGTCTTATTAGGATGGAAATGGGAACTTGGTTAAACAGTGGAATGAAAAGTCTTCAAGTAAAGGTGGGTAATCTACAGTTTAATTCAAATACATTTGATTTAATTATTGCGTTTTAATAGGTGTATTTTCAAGCAATTTGTCACTATCTGAAACACCTGTTCTTGGAGATTGGACTTTGAAAGTGCATTATGATAATGTAAGAATTGGAAAATGGTAAATTGTAAGGTTTTATACATTTGACTTGTGTTTACTTGTTAAGGATCTTGTAGCAGCATCTCAGCAATTCAGAGTAGAAGAATATGGTCAGTTTTTATTTTTTAATTTGAAATAGTATTTTATAAAATATTCTTTTAGTGCTGCCAACATATTTGGTTACCATACGAACTCAACCAACTTATGTTACATTCAACGATTCAGATGTATTGGTTATAGTAGAAGCTAGGTGAGTTGTACAAAATCACCAAATTTGGATACTTTAATTGGAGACCATTTGGTCTTTGTGTAAAATTTCATACAAACCCATGAAGCCAAATGAACAAGATTTTACCCACTCAGGTTATAAAATCTAAATGTTTTGCATTACGTCAATATATTTGAACTTTTTGGCAAAATTTATTAGCCCCCAATTGCTCTTTATAACATATAATGTATTTTATCTTATGTTTAAATGTCTTCATTTTTTGGGTATATTTCAGCTATCCTCATGGACAGGAAGTAAAAGGTAAAGTGTCTCTACATATTCGCGATGAATATTGTGAGTTGTCTATTGCTGAGAAATGTGATGCTAAAATGTTCGTATCAGCAAAAACAAAAGTAAGTTTACAGTAACAATTCACATTAGTAAAAATCATCTAAAACTGATACTGCAGAGAAGTGAAATTTATGCTGCTTTTCATGTTTTTTTCATATTATGTCGCAATATAGTGTGTGCTAAGGCTAATGTTTTCCTCCAACAATAATTTTAGTTCCATGAGCTAATAAAATTTTGCAATTTTAAAATTACAGTTCGTTGGTGAAGCTCAAATAAAAGTAAATTTCGTCAACGATCTAACTTTACCATACAGCATATACGGATTTGGTTTTCGCAACTTCAAAATTGAGGCAGTAGTCATTGAAGATATGACTCAACTGGAAAGAAATGCTTCAGTTATTGTGGCCATGCACAAAGATCCTTTCAAAGTTGAATTGATTCCATCAGGGTCATTCAAACCTGGACTTCCTTTCACACAACTGGTAATAAAAACTTTATTTTTAATTTATATATATATCACCCATTACACAAACTTCAATATTAGATAAAAGTGACATACCATGATGACTCACCTATAATTAAAGGTGATGGGGAAGTTCAGGTAACAGTGCAATTCACCTCTGAGAATAAAAATTCCGAAAAACATTCACTTCCAATGACACCCAGTGGTATTATTAAATTGGATATAAATGTGCCTGTGAAAGCAACAACACTTAATTTCCAGGTGAATTACAATAAATTAAGTAAAGAAAATGGTATATTCTACTGCTCTTATAGGCTTCGTACAAAGATGTGACAGGTTTTGCAACAGTACCTAAAGCTGCCAGTATGGGAAATTTTGAGTACATAAAATTAAAACAAATTTCAGATATAGTAGAAATAGACAAACCTTTAGTTTTGGAAATTGAAAGCACTGGAAAGTTGGACTCGAGGCTTATTTTATTAGTAAGTATAAATTTCATTAGGAAGTGTCACGTGTTTGTAATATTTTGATTTAATAGGTTGTTGCAAGAGGGGATATCAATTATGTCAAAGTATTTTCACCATCAGACAAAAAAACGCAAACTGTGGAATTTAGTGTTCATGAGGCCATGTCTCCACTTATGACAGTTCTGGTGTATTATGTCACTACTTGTGGTAATTTAGTGGTTGATGCCATTAGTGTGCAGGTTCAGGGATCATTTAAAACCCCAGTAAGATACAAGTCATAATATTTGACATTGCAGTTAATTTGGTTTTGTTTTTATAGGTTTCTCTGAAATTAAATCATAATAACACTGAGCCTGGAAAAGAAATTAAGTTTGAAGTTAAGAGTAAGCCCAAGACTTTTGTTGGGATTTTGGCTGTTGATAAATTGGCTATGAGACCTGGGAATGACATTACTGAACAAAGAGTAAGATTTGGGTTCTTTTCATAGAGTTTCTGCTAGTTATTATACTGTTTAGGTATTGGATGATTTGGCACAATATGAAAAATCAAGGCAATACTTTTACAATCCATTGCTAATAAACAAGAAAATGGCTTTCCCTCATCCGTGGTCCAACGCCATTAATCCTCTTCAAATATTTCGAGTAAGTATTTACAAACAATTTTTAAATTTATAATCAAGAACCTCCAGATTATGGAAATGGAGTTCAGTTTAATTATTGAAATCAAATTCTAAAACTTTTCAAATAAAAGTTGAGGCTGATTCTGCAAGTTTGAAATTGGAAAATTGGTTGCATAGCTAATTGTAATCCAGATGAAAAATATATCAATTCATACTTTTTTTAAAATCAAATCTTCAATCATCAGTCATTTGGAGTAAAAGATTTTTTTTTTAAACCAATCATTTTCCCATTTGAGTTGTAGCAATTAGAAAAAAACCATCTTTATGTCTCATTAAAGTTCGTTCATTCTTCATTCTTAGGACGGTGGATTGATTATAAAAACAAACTTTCTTGAAGATCTTGACAACTTAGCAGGTCCAATTGCTGGTAGGCTCTTAAACCTTTTTTTTTCTTTCTTTCTTTTTACATTGAATGCAGCAATGTGGCCTTTATATTGGCACTAATTTCTTGGAAGGTGATGATATGGCCAGGTATAAGGTGTTCAATGTTCCTAGACGCGCACCTAGTGGGATTGGTAACTACATTTAAATTTTTATATCCCTGCTTCTTAACTCCCTCTATTTTTGAGGCCAATAATGAAAGGGCACTTATTACATGATTTATTATGAAATATTAGAGCAGTAGTGAAATTTGTAGTACGCCTGGAAGATTATGGTCATTTCGGGGAATCGATTAACTGAATGGTTGGTGTTGCACATTGATATTTATTTACAGGAAGGTCAGCAGATCAGAATTACGTTGAGCCAGACAGAGAATCTGATAGGGATGATTCTGAAAATGAAGTTGCATCTAAAGAAAGGAAAAACTTTCCAGAAACTTTACTCTGGTTAGATAGTGAAATTGGGTATGGTTTAACTTTTGTTATTTTATTGTTATTTTATATAGTAAAAAAAAAATTATGTTAATTACAGTCCCTCTGGTAAATTGTTAATCCATAAAACAGTTCCTGATTCAATGACCAGTTATGTAGTCAGTGCTATTGTAGTGAATGAAAAGACAGGTTTCGGTTTGGCGTATCCGGCTTCGGTTTGTCATATTTCTACGCATTTTATTAAAAAGGGTACCAATTTACATATAGTTAATTTCATTTTTCTTTAGTTTTCAGTGTCAAAGTTGTACTTTTCAACCATTAACGCACCTTATTCAATAGTAAGAGGTGAAACAGTTACAATCCAAGCTTTGACATACAATAATTACAAACATCCTGTGAAGGTAAATTGATATGAATTGTTAATGTATACATTTTAAATTCGTAAAATTTCATTTCTAGGGTACAGTAACTCTCAAAAATGAAAAGCACGAATTTTTTTTTGTTGATGACCATGACAAAGAAATAGATGACGCAAGCAAAGCAGTTCACATTAATGTAAAAACTTTGGAAATTGTATGTAAATAGTATGTAGTATATGAAAATCTTTAGATTCCTGAGGACGACGGTCTTGCTACAAATTTCAAAATTAAGCCAAAGAATGTAGGTTACATAGACTTGAAAGTAACAACCATAGGACATTATGGCGTCGACTCATTGGTTAAGACTGTTATCGTTAAAGTAAGTTACCATTTTAATTTTACTTAATTCAACTTCTATACTGACATTTTATTCATTTTCAGGCTGAAGGAATTGAAAGAACAGTGAACAAAGCCTTTTTGGTTGATCTGACAGGAATGGGACAAGAGTTTCACGAATCTGTGAAAATCGAAATTCCAGCTGAAGCAGTTCCTGATTCTGAAAAGATAACTGTCAGTGTAATTGGTAAGTGAGAATATCATATTAAGCTACACCTCCAAATGCCAACTAAACGAAATTATAGGTAATGTCCTGGGCCCAAGTGTTGCCAACTATAATAAGCTAGTAGGTCTGCCAGAAGGATCTGGAGAACAAAACATGGTTAACTTGGCACCTGATATTGCAATAGCAAATTTGCTTAGAAATTTAGGCTCTATTGACCAAGTGAAAGCTAATTTAACTGAGTTCATGGAAAAAGGTATTAAAATCAGTTTTTTGCCTGTAACTATACCTAACTGTAAATTTTAAAATTTTTAAAGGTTATCAGACAGAGTTGACTTACAAACGAAAAGATGGCGGGTTTAGTGCATTTGGGAACAGAGATGCTGAAGGAAGTACTTGGTAATGAAAAAATTGATAACCCCTAGGATCCAGCAGAAAAGCCCAACTGTTAAACCTTATGCAATTGCAATTTTGTCTTTATTCTTTTCAACAGGTTAACAGCATTTGTTGTAAAGTCGTTCACACGTGCAGAAAAGTTCATTGCAATAGATAAAAATGTAGTTGAAAATGCTGTAGATTTTCTTAGAGGGAAACAACAACCGGACGGTTCATTCAAGGGAGATGGGTCAACAACTGGCCATCACATTTTACAAGTATCTTACTACCAATTTAAAACTTCACGTTGTACTCATTTACACATTTCAGAGTGGTGCATCTCAAGGGATGGCTCTAACTGCGTATACGCTTATAGCGTTAAAAGAAGCAAACGTACGCTGACGGCTTTAATTAGTTTTACTTCTAAACCGAAAATTTTTTCCTTGTAGAATTCACAATGTGAAGACGCAATAAGAAAAGCGACTGAACATTTAGAAGGAAAACTAAGCAATTTAAAAGACGCAGGAATGTATGAAGTGATTCTTGCAACGTACGCACTTCATCTAGTTGAAAGTCCTAAGAAAGATGACTTCCTAGCAGCAGTAAAGGCTAAAGCTGTCACCCAAGGTATGAAATATTTTATATCCTACAAATTATTGAAATTAAAGCGACAGTTTACTTGCAGACGGGAAGACGCATTGGGACATTGCTGAAGATCCTCAAAAACCTGTCATTTCTAAGGCATTAAGCATTGAATCAACTGCTTATGTTTTATTAACGCTCATTAAACGAAATGATGTTGAAGGTTCTATACCTGTCATCAAGTGGCTGTCTGCCCAACAAAATCAAAATGGCGGTTTTGAATCGACACAAGTATTTTATTTGTATTAAGAGTTCTTGGTAGGTCAATTGAAATGTTTTTTTTTTTAAATTTTAGGATACTGTTGTTGGCATTGAAGCTCTTGCTGCTGCAGGAGAGAAACTTGTTAATAAGCCAAACTCAAATTTAAAAATTTCAGTAAAATCAGACGACGAAACTCACGACTTGACAGTAGATTCTAGCAATATGATGGTTTTGCAAAAATTAATAGTACGTATTCCAAGTTCCAACAAGTTAATTTCAAAATTGTAATGGTTACTAAGAAATATTTTCTTTTAAAACTTTACAGCTTCCAGCTAAAACCAAAGAAGTCACTATTTCTGCAACTGGCAATGGAATAGCTGTTGCTCAGGTATTTGCCATGCGAAAATTAAATATTAGTGTAAATACGTAATCAAAATGATTGAATTAATTGTAGGTGACGTATTCATACAACGACAAAGACGTTCATAAAGATCCCGATGCCTCCTTCTCAGCTACAGTCAAATCAACTATGCATGAAATAAACAACAGAAGTTACGATCTTCAAGTCTGCACTAAGTAAGATCTATACATTCTTTTCATATATAAATTTTCTGACACGTAATACCGTACAGAAAAGAACATGATGATTCAACTAATATGATAGTAATGGAAATAGGAATGGCAAGTGGCAGTATTGTAGACAAAGATCTTCTACCAGCTCCTGCAAAAGGCAATGAACCCAATAGTATTAAAAAAGTTGAATCCAAAGATTCTAATACAAGGGTTGTTTTATATTTCGATGCAGTAAGTTTAAACATTTTAATGCATATCGTTTGAAAATAGTAGTGACAATGGTATCTTTTGATTAGATAACCGAAGTTTGTGTTAATGTAACTGCAGCCCAAACAAATTTGGTGTTTAATAGTAAACCAGCGTTAGTCAAAGTCTATAATTACTATGAACCAGGTTTGACATACCAAGTTTTCTCCAATATTTTTGAATCTAATGAATTCCCTTTTCAGACAAACGTGGAGAAATTCTGTACAATGCTCCAGACATTAAATGATTTAATGAAAATGTTGTGAACGTTTTGATGGGGAAATATAAATAAAGTGATTTTGCCATTGATATTCTGAATGCCTTAAAATTTATAGTAAATTTCTCAACATTTTTTTATGTTTAAGAAATACCTTTTGTATAAGTAATTCTAAACATTCTTAAATTTGAGATTTCGAAATCCTTTTGAATCGTTTTATAAAGATAATTCCACATTTTTTCAACTTAAACGTTTAAATTGCGTTATTCATAGGCCGGAACAAATAGGAAGCTACATCATTACGTCATAAACCTGTCAAATAATATAAGTAGTTGCATCGTTTAAGAATTTTATAGCTTCAAAAACAGGATGTGAATATAATCTCTAGTTTATTGTCTCTTAACAGAAACCTCTTGCCATTGCAGTTGGATAACTTAAAGAATGAAGATGTGGTTGCTGTATGTTAACATACTTGTGTGTGCTTATGCAGCCAAAGATGATGACAAAAAACCGTGAGTATTGGATTATTTTACACATAATAGTGACTACGGTAATACATTAGAAAATGAAAGTTAGTGAGACTTTAACTGTCTTTGTTATCTAAAAAAGTCTATTTAGAAATTAATTGTCTTTATTTTATTGCAATTTTATTGTGTTTTGAATCTGAACTACAAATTAGTTAAATTTTTATAGATTGTACACCATTACTGCACCAAACACTATAGCATCTCGTTCATATTTCACAGTAGAAGTATTTATACACCATGCACATAAACGAGTTAGTGTTACAGTTGAGCTTCAAAAACCAGATGGGTCTGGTGGCTTTATCCATACATTTGAACCATTGGCAGGATTCATTAAACCTGGGGATGGCAAAACTTTTAGGTTCAAAGTAATTGAAGATCTTTCCATATTTAAAATTGTTGTAAACTGTTTTATGCTAATTTGTATATGCAGACTAAATTATTGCACAGTGATTCATACACGCTTAAAGTTGTTGGAACCCAAGGATTGGAGTTTCAAGAACAAGTTGTTATACCTGTGAATCCAAAGAAGTCAACGACGTTAATTCAGACAGATAAGGGGGTGTATCAGGCAGGAGAAACAGGTTGTTCTTTTTGTTTTTTTAGTTTTAGTTACATAGTAGATAACCTAAACTATTGCAGTCAGTTTCCGGGTAATTATTCTTGATGGTTCTTTGTTGCCTTTAAAGTCATTACTGCATGTGAACGTTTATGTGAGTTATATAGTTTCTGTACTATTGAAAGAATTTAATGTTTGTGATTTTGTTAATAGGATGCCAATGGCAGTTTAGTCAAAGAATTTATTGGCAATACATCAATCAAAGGTTCTATAGTCTCCTTTAAAAGTTATAAGTGTTGCAGTAATAAAACTATTTGAATTTTGCCACCAGGGGTGTTTTCAAATAGTTTTGAACTATGTGACAAACCGGTTCTGGGAAATTGGAGACTAGAAGTGCAAAACAAAGAGGAGTTTAAACACAAAAAAGATGAGGTCAACTAAAAAAAATTACCAAATTATGTTATACATCTTTAACTTTTCTTTTATTTTAGGATTACGCATTCTCGTTTCAAAAATTTAGAGTAGAAGAATGTTGTAAGCTACCAACACACATTTACAGTTTTAAGAACGACTTCGAACTTAATCTCAAATTCGAAGTTGTTATTAAAATTCGAAGTTGTTCTTAAAATTATGGTTTGTTGAGAAATTGGTTATTACTAATGATTTTGTTACATAGCTTTACCAACGTTCCACGTGTTTGTAAGAACGCAACCAACTTATGTAACTTACAACCAATCAAACATTTTGGTTATCTTGGAAGCAAAGTATATTTGCAGTTATTATAAAATGTAACAGCCATATAACCATTTGAAAATTTCAGCTATGCATCAGGTCATGCAGTGAAAGGCAAATTCCGACTTCATATTCAAGATGCCTTCTGCGTTAAATTTCCCAATTTGAAATGTGATGCCAAAAGTTATGTAACAGAGGAAATGAATGTAATATGACTTAAGAAAATTAATATATCTAGAGACATTTAAATTTCTTACTTTACAGGTTACTGGAGAGGCAGTAACTCCAGTAAACATTGTCGATATTTTAGACCTGCCTTACCATGTCTACGCTTTTGGTTCTCGCGACTTCGCTATTGACATTGTGGTAACTGAAGACGCCACACAGGTACAAAAAAATGCTAAAATGACAGTTCCAATGCACAAAGATCCAATGAAAGTAGAATTAGTTCCGTCAGGAGCATTCAAACCTGGACTTCCATTTACCCAACTGGTATTTATACATAATAAACTTTTCCTTCAAACTTACATATTTTTATTTTAGATAAGATTATCTTACCATGATAATTCACTAGTGGAGAATGCTGAAGGCAATATCAATGCAAGTGTCCAGTTTTTATCCGATCAAGAACCGCAATACCATATTTTACCAATGACTGCAACGGGAATTGTAAAATTAGATCTGAAAATTCCAACTAAAGCATTCATACTAAATATAGAGGTGTAAAATTTGTCAACTAAGCAAAGTAACTTTCAATATTTATGTTAAAATTTCACCATAGGCAAAATATAAGGACTATGTTGGATTTACATCAGTGCCCAAAGCTGCTGGTTCTGGAAATTACGAATACATAAAAATAACACAATTAACAAAAGACCCAGAGGTTGACAAGCCTTTGAACTTACAAATTGAAAGTACAGCAGTACTAGAATCAAGGCTTATTTTATTTGTAAGTATTCACTGTAAGTGTCATTCATGTTGTCAATGTCATTACATATCTAGGTCATTGCAAGAGGTGATATTACTTATGTAAAAACATTCCCACAACCTGACGACAAAACTCAACTTGTACATTTTACTGTTCATGAGTCTATGGCACCATCAATGACAATCTTGGTATATTATGTCTCATCATGTGGAACTTTAGTTGTCGACGCCATAAGTGTTCAAGTGTATGGACTATTCAAAACTGCTGTAAGTTCCATTTGAGTGTATTGACTTCTTTGGAATATAAAATTGCTGTTTAGGTTTCCCTAAAAGTTAACCGTAACGAAACTGAACCAGGGAAAGAAGTTCATTTTGAAGTTAAAACAAGACCAAGATCATTCGTTGGGTTTTTGGCGATTGATCAAACTGCAGTAGACTTAAAATTAGCAAACATCTTAAACGAACAAAGGGTGAGGGATAAAAAAAAAAATGAGTAGTGGGAATAAATAATCTTAATTGCGGTATTTGCAGGTGTTGGATGACTTATCCCAGTATGAAATGACGCGGACTTATTTTTATAATCCATTAATTGATAATAAAAATGTGGCTTTTCCTCATCCATGGTCCACTGCCGAAAGTCCTCTGCAAATTTTCAAAGTAAAAAGTTATTTTGAGATGCCTAAAAATACTTATTAATTAAATTTTTAATGTTAGGATGCTGGTTTAATTATAAAGACTAATTTTCTCGAAGATGAGGACAATCTTGCAATCCCATACATGGGTAATTCAACAAACTTTAGCTAATTGAATTTATTGATGATATTTATCTTCGATTAGGTAGTGCTGTTGCAATTGACAAATCTATTCCTGGTGATGAATTAGACGAGTTGGATGAAGAGACTGCAACAGAATCTGAATATAAAATTGCACCTCGTGAACATAAAATTTATCCCGAAGTTTATTTTTGGATTGATGCAGATACAAAGTAAAGAGGCAATCGTATAAATCGAGGTGATGCCTAGTCTTTTAACTGAATTTTCGTTATCAGTGCACTTGGAAAATATACAGTGAAGAAAGAATCTCCCAATTCGTTTAAGAAATATTTTATAAGTGCCGTTGTAGTTAATGAAAAAACCGGTTTTGGGTTGAGTTATCCAGTCAAGGTAGGAAATTTCATACCTTCAATAAGGTTCTGCTAACACTTTCAGTTTCAGTTGTCGGTTAGCAAGAATTACTTTTCATCAATTAATGCTCCTTATTCTGTAAAAAGAGGGGAAATATTTGCTGTGCAGATTTTGACTTATAATTATGCAAAAGCAGCAGCGAAAGTAAATTATTATACGTTTCTTTTAACTTTCATATAAAATATAATTTCACATTTTAGGTTACAGTTACACTAAACAATCAGAAAAAAGAATTTTCGTTTGTGAATGACAGACTGCAAGAAACAAATGAAGTCAGTAAATCAGTACACATTAAAGTAATAAGTATCCTACACTTTTGCTCCTCTTAATGTTTATACTTACTCAATTCATGTCTTTAGATACCTGCTTTTAATGTTTCAACTACAATTTTCAATTTAAAAGCAAGTACTTTAGGCGCAATTAACCTCACTGTGACTACGGTAGCAGAGGATGAAAGCGACACTCATTTTAAAACTTTATTGGTTAAAGTAAGTCAAGTTAAAGTGTTGTTATGTAAACCATTTGGTTAATGCATGGTCATTGGCTTAGAATTTGTCTACGTCACAGATCTTGGTTGTAACCATTGGTTGCATATTTGTGACGTTGTCTTTTACAAAGACCTATTTATTTTAACATTATTATTTTAGGAAGAGGGTATTGAACGGTTAACGTGTCAATCTTTTCTGGTTGATCTTACCAAATCTGAAGAGTTCACTAAATCAATTGAACTCGATGTACCAACTGATTTAGTTGATGACTCGCTGTCTTTATCTATAAGTGTTATTGGTAAGTAATAATAGTTTTTAAAAATCAGATTCATTGTAAAGTAAATTTTTTATGTAAATTAACAGGTAATGTACTAGGAAACGCTTTTGTAAATTACAAAAAGCTACTTCCATTGCCAGAAGGTAGTGGAGAGGAAAATCTTGTTAATTTTGTAGCTGAGACTACAATCTTGAACCTTCTTCAAGACTTGGCTTACGCTTCCTCCAATAATAAAAATCAAGTCAAAAAGTATTTAGAAAAAAGTGAGTTACTGACAAGTAAATAGTTCAAGAGGTTAATTCAATCTGTAAATGTCGTAGGTTATCAAATGCAATTGGCTTATCTGCACAAGGATGGCGCCTTTAGTGCGTTTGGAGCTAAAGACAAAAGTGGGAGCATGTGGTATTTAATTAAATAACTAAATAAATAAAATACATTAAGTAGTTAGGTTTTTAGTAGACAAGATCCTAAGGTAGCACTTAGGAAACATAAGTTATTAACTAAAATTAATTTTTTTATGAGCTAGTCTTTTATTTCAAAAGGTTAACTGCTGCAGTTGCCAGAGCTTTCAATCGTGCTGAAAAATATATTACAGTAGACCACAAAGTATTAACAAAATCATTGAAATTTCTTACTGAAAGGCAACAGGTTAACGGTTCTTTCACGGAAGAAGGAGCTGCTTACCAAGTAAAAATTTTTTTTTCCCATATAACAAAAAAACTTGCTATATTATACTGTATATAATAATCTTCATTTTTAGATTAGCTACACTAATGGAGTGGCTCTAACGGCTAAAATCTTAATAACACTACTTGATATGAAGGTCCATTCTAATTTCTTTTATAAATTTGTTAATATAACTTTTAACTATTTTTCAGGATTCGAAGTATGATGAAATTATAAGTAAAGCGACTAATTACATTGAAAAACAGTCCAACAGTTTGGAGAATGCCAAACTTTATGATGTAGTGATAGCCACCTATGCACTTCATTTAGTCAATAGTAGTGAGAAAGAAAACTTTCTCAATGCACTTGAAGATAAAGCAATGTCTCATGGTGAGTAACTATTTCAATGAATGAAGAATATTGTATTAACAATATAGTTTGACAGATGGGCAAACGCATTGGGACATTAAAGAAGATAAACGGAACCCTGATGTTTCCAATTCCTTGTCAATAGAAGCAACAGCATATGCATTGCTAACGTACATACATTTGGATGATCTACATAGAGCTATGCCCATTGTCAGTTGGTTGGTTTCCCAACAAAATGAGGATGGAGGTTTTGAATCTACTCAAGTAATATTTTAAAATTGATTAGTTGAAATTTAAATCTAAAGTTTTTGTTCTTTCTGGTAGGATTCTTTGACTGCTATAGAGGCACTTGCATCTATTTCACCAAAACTGACGTATTTACCAAGTACTTCTGTAACTCTTAAGCTAAATACTGACAACGAAACCCACAGTTTTAACGTGAATTTTGTAAATGCAGTTGAATTGCAAAGTAGACAGGTAAAATAGCCATTTCAAACCCAGTTGAAAAAGAATAACATTACTCATTTTTAGTTCTCATCAACAACTCAAGAAGTAACTGCAACAGCAACTGGTAATGGAATTGCAGTAGTACAGGTAACACTTATTACCATTATTAATTCAAGGAGTAATTACTTGCAATTTTTTTTATAAGGTATTATACAAATACTATGCCAACAGTGTATCTAGTGAAGAAAACACAGAAGAATCGTCTAAACATATATCTGGAACAGTCAAAACAACACTTCATGAAGTTAATAACCGAAGTTATGACATAGAAGTTTGTACGGAGTAAGTAAACTTAAAGCTATAGTTATTATAAATAGATGGCAATTAGTCAATAAACTCTAATATCCTACTATTAGTTGTAGCAGACTTTAAAAATCGTTTTGCTTAATTTTTGTTAATGTAGTAAAGAAGATGATGAAGAAGAACCTCATTCCAGTAGTATTACAGTCATGGATATAGAAATGCCAAGTGGCAGTGTAATAGACCATGAACTTTTACCAAAATCTTCCAACATGATCAAAAAAGTTGAAACTCTTGAATCCAACACACGAGTTCTCATATACTTTGAATCTGTAAGTATATCAGTACATTGGCTCTTAAAAACAGATATTAATTTTACTTCTATCTAGGCAAGTGATATATGCCTGAATGTGACTGCCCTTCAACCAACATTAGTGTCTAATCCTAAATCTGCATTGGTGAAATTGTATGACTTCTGTGAACCAGGTTTGAGTATAGAATTCAAAATTTTATATTTTATTGATATTTTTATTTTACAGATAAATATGGAGAATTTTTTTACAATGTTCCAGTATGTAGTTAAATAAATTGTAATGTTTGTGGGTAGAATATAATAAACGAATTTTTATTGCTTATTTGTTGAAGAAGTTTTGGAAATGAAAAATTCAATATTTAAAGAACGAATGTTATTTATCTATAAAATAGGTTATTTTACGTCTGTTGACAGCAAAAACGTCACACGCGCATCTTTATTTTATGTTTTTTCCGCCTTTTTTTACAATTGAATGAACATATGGCCGTCAATCACCTTAAAATTCACTTCCCCATATGAGAATATTTTGCGCTTTGTCTGCTCGCCTCCAAGCAGGTAAATTATATTCATAATTTTCGTAGTTTTTTTTTAATTTAAGAAATACTGACTGGTTTTAAAAAATTTAGAATGAGATGCGTGCAGTTGTCTCTGCCATTTATTTTATTATTTCCGTACCTTACACCTTCAGTACGAACATTCAAGTTTGCACAATTGACAAAACATTTCACACCTCAAGATGTAACTGACATTGACCTAAAAGAAGGTATTTGCATAAGTTTTTTTTTTCCTGACCCCACTTAAATTTATTTTTAATTTCAATTTCAGTTTTTGATTGTAAATACAATAATGATTGTACTATTTTAATACAAAATAATTTAAAGGAAATAGTTTCCACTATGTTAGCACGCAAGTAAATACACTGAAATGAAATAATAATTTTATTTTTAATCACATTTTTGCAGTTTCAGTTTGTCAACAGACAGTTTTGGTCCAATAAAAAACTACACCTTAAGTGTTGCACCCAACTTCAATATGTCTTTAAGTCAACCACTGTGCTCAAAGTTGATAGATGCAGAAACAAGAAGAGACAAAGTTGAAATACAGATTAATGGATTGCAGATTACTGTAGTGATGGATCTTTCAGAGTTGGGAAAACATCCAGAAGACACCTTTACATCTCTTTTATGGTAATTCAATTTTACAAAATATTGAACTGTTGAATTATTTTCCCCTGTATTTTAGGCTTTCACACAATCCATTTGGTGATAAGATTAGCAAGTTATTACCATGTTTTCAAAGAAATTTTATTTCAGTTGTTAAAACTTTACCAAAATCATTGCCGAATTTATTAAGTTGCCTCGGCAGTACAATGGTAACTTCAACTACAACATTTTCTGGTTTATATACGACAGAATTATCCAATGTAAAAGTCGTTGCTGATTACTTGGCTTACAAAAAGGATAAATGGAAAGTTAAATTTGCCCAATTGGCTGATACGGAAAAAATAACTTTTAATTCTCCAGAGTGCAGCGGTACTCCTCACTTTGTAAATTTCTGCAAATGTTTTGTGCACAAGGATATGATGTATGATGTGCTATCATCTGTTAGTTATTTTTTAAATGTGTGTTTATTACAGAGTTTTATTAATGATCCATTAATCGAACCATTGAAATGTTCTAATTTTGTCTAAAGTGAAATTGGTCGTCTAATGAGCTTTTAATTTGGATAAAAATAATTTAAGAAAACCGTAATTTTGACCGTGGAAATTTTCTTTCAAATGTGTGCTATTGCGTATTTTAATTACCCTGTTAATATACTGTGGTGCGAAAGCATATTCCAAAACATCTTCCTTTTCATCTTCAGCCATTTGAATATCAAAAGAATTTATGCTAGATGAGTGACTGGAGATAGAACGAATTATTATCAATGCGATTTAAGGCAGTGACGAAGCTGTACTACGTACTTTAACGGTTGAGTTTTGAGTCACAAAGAAAACGAAATTCCTTTCAAAATGGAAACGCTATTTTTCATGAATTTGATGGTCAATAAAAGTTAAAAATCTTACCAATAACTGCGTAATGCTGACGTTGGACTTAACAGGGCATAATTCCCAACTTTCACTCACCAAAAAATATCTCAATTCTTCCATACGAACCCTGGGGTAATTTCTAAAATAATTACTGCTCAATTTTCGAACTGTTTCCTGCAATTCTTCTGATTTTCTGCCCCAAAAATCCTCTATGATAACTATGAACAACTTCCCACAAAGTTTTGCACAGATTTATTTACCACGGAGTAAAGCTTTCGCCAGTTACATGCTTCAATTATAATAAAAAACAGAATATTTTGCCACTTACGTAACTCGTGACGTAACTCGTGCCTTCTTTGAAAGCTAATATCCGTTTCCGCTTCCTTTTCTTGATTACAATATGGCTACGAAGAAACGCAAGGTAAGGCCTTAGAATTTAATTTATTTTACTAAAAAAGGAGTTGATGTTGCGCTTAAGATTGTAAAATTTCAAGAGTTTTATTGCCGCAAATTAAAAAATATGACATGTTTGTGGTTGGATGGCTTAAATTTGCTGGGGATTCAAGGGATTGAATAACAAATGCCAAGCGTTCACTAAAAATGCCGGGTTATCTAAGATTGTAGAAGTAACCGATGCAAGGCTTCGCCAGGGCTAGCTCTCGATTTTATACGATTAAAATATGATATTATGCGATTAAAATACGATTTTATACTATTAAAATACGATATATCACAGAATAATATTATTACTCTGTGCCAATTTGATATGATGATATGATTCTAGTAATATCCATGTTGAATAGTTTAAATATTTAAAGCGATCGAGTTGTTTGAATGGATGCATTATGTGATCACGGGAAAATCTATGGTGTGTTTTGATATCTCAAATTTTTTTATTAATATATATAAAGGGTTATCAAACGTATGGAAAATGTTTGAAATGCATAAAATTTAAAGTTTAGATTATTAAAAACGCGCCTAGCTCATTTTAGTATAAATGATTTTTAGTAAAGTTGACTTAAGTATCTTTATTTAATTTATATTCGGCACTTTCTTTTACGAATAAAGGTTTCCACAAGGTTCATTTTATTGATTCCACTGTCAAGTCCCATAACACGACTGTTACATTAACCAACTTTTCAGCAGTTCATACGAGCGCCACTGGCGGCAAGCGTGTGAACTAAAAAGTTGCTTCTAGGGGTTTTTTTGTTTTGGTAAGCTTTTTTCGAAAAGCGGGACAAGTGTTTGGTAGATAAAAACCAAGCTGTCGGTTTTTGGCAAAAACATGTCCAAGACATTGTTACTGCTGTACAAATTCAATTTGAAAGAACGATGTGAAAGTGTAATAAAAATTCGTGTATTTTCGGGTACTGATTAATTATTAACTATAAATTATCTTATTTATTGCTGCATATACATCATTCTATGTTTTGCATGCATTACACATTTTGCTGAAACATTTGGTCAAGTCACGAAAAATAGTTATCACATTCACCGTTAGTCTTCATTAACTGTCGTCACTCCGCGTATGACCATGGAGGTAAGAAGAACATCTTCTTACCTCCATGCGTATGACTAATTTGCAAAAAGGGGGATGATAAAGACAAACCACATAAAATGGCGGCCAAGTCTCGTTCGGAAGCTACAAATTGTGACATGAGGCACGTGGTGACAGCGCCCGGAACTAATGCCACATGACACGAAAAGTTGGTAATAAATTCATTGGAAAGCTACACAAAATTATTTAATTTATGATTAGACACTGATAAATTAATATATGGTAAATTTACTAGTAATATTTCGTTGTCTTTAGGTTGGGCAACAGTCTTTCAAGTTGGACACCACTCACCCACTAAAATAAACATAATAAATGTTCTGGAGTCAACACTGACTGGTTTTGTATTAGTATTCTTAAGTCTAGTTGTATTAAATTTTTTTTTTTTTTAGGTCCAATTCAATAGGTCCAATTTAGTGTGGACGAGACGCTCACGGCTACGAGTGTGGGCGCGACGCTCACGACTACGAGTGTGGGCGCGACGCTCACGGCTACGAGTGTGGGCGCGACGCTCACGGTTACGAGTGTGGGCGCGACGCTCACGGTTACGAGTGTGGGCGCGACGCTCACGGCTACGAGTGTGGGCGCGACGCTCACGGCTACTTTCGTGGGCGAGATGCTCACGGCCAATGGTGCTTGAGCCATGGGGTAGTTCAATTGACTCAATTGAACTAATTCATGGAGCTTGCATCATAGGCAGGGAGGAAAGTCCAACTCCATACCTCCTCGTGGTCCTCCCTGGAAACCCATTCATTGGGGCTAAATTTGAGTTTGCAATGCTTAATCTGTGTGAGCTGCTTTCTTAATTTACAATTCGTGTTATTGCAGTCTAGCGTCAAACCAGTAAACAGTGAAGAAAATCATCCTGAAAGTGAAGATTTGCAAGTTTGCAAAGAAGAATTGGAAGTGCTCACCATAGCGTTGGCCCTTTATCCACAAGCATTGGAAACATTGACTTAAGATAAAGCTTTGCATTTGTTCATTGTCAATCTGCTTTTGTTATCAAAAAATAGGTTTGTTACATTGAATCGTATTTTACTTGTTAATTCTAATTTACGTTATCATTATTATTAGATCTGTCAGAGTGTCTGCTGCTGAACAGTTCTTGTTAATTGCCACCAAATGTTCAGATGGTCAGCAACCACTTATCTTTTTCATTACACTTCTGTTTACTGTTTTATTAGTAGGGTACAAAATTAACTTTTGTATATTCTGATCAGTGACAATATTTTGTTTTCAGACAACTGTTAAAGAACATGCAAAAAATTGCCACGAGTATTTTCAGTTATTTTGTCGGTAAGTTGAATGTTTTGTTTGTTTTAATCGATCATGATTAATGTTATATTTATTTTTTAACAGATTGTTAAATTATGCCTGTGCCAGCATTGTCACTTGGCCAACGTTGAAGGCTTATTAGCTGCTGAAATTCAGTGGTTGAAAGATAATAGGGTATTTTTTTATAAAATTTAAATTTTAGACAGTATTGGAGTACATTTATGATTGATTTTTTAAGACGAATGTTTTACAGTCGGGAGATAGTTTAGTAGAAGGAGCATTGTTAGAAGCACATTTGGGTATTGCCAGGGAATTAGTATCTTTTCTAAGCACTGATAAAAATTATGAACTTGGATCTCATCCCACGTAAGGAATTAATTTAATCAAGGTAAGATTAAATTTTTATATCGTTCCATACGGCATGGCTAAATCAGTTTTTTAAACATTTAATAGGAATTAGTTGAACATTTCATTTTTCCTGCATCGAAAGTGGTACTTCAATTTCAAAAGAATGGAGAAATGCCATCGGAACAAGCCATTCCAGTTTGCTCAACGCCTTTGACTGTAATAGCAGCTTTTGATTTGCTCGTTTCTCTCTGTACTGGTTGCGTACAAAATTTAAAACTACTCTCCGATATGATTACCGAAATGTATTATTCAGTTAAAGGTTAGTTTGTTAAACTGTGGTATTGGAGCAATGATATAATCCTTAATCATACAGATAAGGACCAATTACTAACGGAGTGGGAATATTGGCCCACGACCACTAAAAGGATTTGTGGGATTAAAAAATGCAGGAGCGACTTGCTATATGAACTCGGTCCTGCAACAATTGTATATGATAGATGACGTTAGACATTACATATTTGGTGTAGAAGGTGCTGCAACGGATCCTGATGATGATTTTTCAGGAGAAGAGAAAATGGAAAATGAGGTACAATTTGGAACTCCGTTTATGGCTGCCTGGCTTTCTTTTAGATTTTAAATTTAATATTCCTTATTTATTTTGTTTTCCTTGCACTTCGTGTGTTTGACTAGTATTTTTAATGAAAATATAGAAGTTCTATATATTAGAATCCCTGTTAAGTTAAGTTAATTTAAGAAAACTGCTTCATGAACAGTGTAAATAAGAAAAATATTTTTTTTTAATAAAAATTTAAAAATTCCCACTGGCATAGGGCGAAGCCAACATTTTTGTAATTTTTGTAAAATTACTCAAGTTTATTTTGTACTGCTCAAAATGAATTTTAAAATAATTGGATTTTGCGTGACGTATATTGTGACGTCATGCGAATTTTGTGGGATGGGGTTAAGCATGATGCAGACCAGAGATTCCCTGTTGAGTGGGTTGCTGATCACATTACCACTTTAATTCGGATGAAAGAATTTGATTGTGTTCGACAATATATTGAGGAATTACCAAATGATTTCATGTCGGAACTTATTTATATGTGCATTAAACGTTTAGTTGGTCACGGTCATCAATTACTTATGGAAGATTTAGAATTGTTCCTTAAGTGTATGGGTGAGCCATTTGAGATTAAACACAGGTTTGGTAAAATTACAGTATATTTTAATAAATGGGAAGCTGGGTTTGATGTGAGAATGAAGTAAAAATGAATGTAGAACTTAAATTTTTAGAAAAGTTGTCAATTAAGTAAAAAAAAAAAATTAGACCAATAATCGTTAATGTGAATTTTTTTTGGAAACATTTCTTTTATTCACTGTTTTTCATGAATCAAGTTTAACTGTATGAGAAGTTTTAAACCGCTTGAATTACAATTTTTTTAATTGAATAATAAAATATATGGCTGTATTGCAACATGAGGAAACTGCAAATAATTTTTAATCTCTCCAATTTACAGATTTTTTTAAAAACTAATTCTTGAACCCCTGGCGTCATCTATGACCACAGCCGACAACTACAAACTTTGTCACAATCGCGCCAATTCTCGTCCCCAAAACGATAATCAACGAGAAGAGAAGATCCGGTCACATGAGCCATCTGCATTTCCTTTTGTCTGCCATTTCCTGTTGCAAAAATTTCCTCACCGTTTTGGCAGACAATCCACCTTTTTCATTCTAATATTTAACGCTCAAGCATTTGTAAAACACCTCAACTACAGTGGCGCAGACGGCAACAAGACGTGTACGCAGTTACTACGTGATTTCTAGGTGAGTGCCATTACATGTGAATTTGGGTTGGCGCGTCCGGCTCAAATGTTTTTTCCGGAAATGGATGCCTGCTGTTGCCTCACAGCTTTGTTTCCACCCGGAGTTTCCCCCGAGTCAATTTAATACTCTAAAACAACAATGATACCTTCACCAATCGAATTTATTTTCTCCTCTTTTTACATCAAGTGACCTACAATCAATTCAAGGTCATTTTGCTGACGTTGAGAGTTGATAAAATTATGAAATTCTCTCAACAGGTAATTAATAAAAAATGAGACGTTTTATGAAGGAATTCTTTTTTAAAAGTAAATTTTTTCCTCGAATGATGTATTGATTTATTTGTTTGCAGAATACAATGAAAAGAGCATCGACGGATTTGTCGTCGAATGGGAGCAACGAGAAACAAGCGAAAACGTTGGATCTAGAAGTTGTGGAAGAGTCAACTGGTGAGGAAAACGGGAGTGACACGATGCTGGAACAAGCAGAGGAAATAATAGCGATTGCAGATGATAATATCGCTATGATCTCAGAGCATGATGATTATAGGTTAATATAATTTTGTTTGAAAGATTCGAGTGGCCTTATCGGCATTTTATTATTTACAGCCAAGATTCACAGACTGTGAGTGTCATAGCTCAACATATGGACATCACCGAACCTTTGAACACATTGAGGGCGCTTTTGGAGCAAAGGTTGGGTCTTGATTTGTCCGAATACGTATTTTATTTGCAAGAAACACAAGAGGTTTGTCCTATATAACTGAATAGAATTTATCTTATAACTTAACGAGGCTTTATTGGATGCCAAACATGGCAGGGAACTTGTTTTAGAAGTTATAAGATGAATTGTGTAAGTCTATTTGCGTGAAATTCGTAACTAATTACGTATTTTAGTTGGATTCTAGTAAAAATTTGGTCGACCAATGTGTGCAAGGTGAAGGTTTAGTTCAAATAAATGTCGAGATATCAGTCAAAGGCGATTTGAAGAAAATAAATATTGCTGATGTATTGAAACCTGCTGAAGAGTTGTTAGAAGTGACGGAACAAGTTCAACCGAGTAAATTTTTAAACTTTTTTGCTTAATTTATATTGACTACATAGATAATTTTCCAGTAATGGAACAACAAACTCAACTTCAAACATCGCAAATCGTAAGCAAAGTCGTAATTCCCATTCCAGATGAGCCTGAAAATGTGACTCGATGGGTTGTCTGTGGACAGTTTCGGAAAGAGCAGGATCGATTAAAGATTCCACATGGTATTTGTAGTTTTAAAAATGATTCCTTGACTTGGTTACAATTTTTTTTTATTGACTGACAGACCCAGCTCAGTGGAACGCTGCTCACGTCAGACATTGGATTCAGTGGGCTGTTGCTCAATTTCATTTGGATGGACTTTCGCTTGGCGATTGGGATATGAATGGGAAACAACTGTGCGAAATGAGTCATGCTGAATTCATGCAGCGGGTACCTTTTGATAAAGGAGATTTATTTTGGACACATTTGGAGTTGTTACGGAAATGCAAATTCGTTGGTAAGATAACGTAAAACTTAATTTTTATTGTTCACTAGTACAAAAAAAAAATTTTTTTTTCAGCTGTTGTGCAGCCACAAAATACATTTACGACTTTAACGCTCTCTGCTGACGGTAAAATTGGCAAACATTTGAATATTCGAAGTGGGCGTCCTCGTTCGCCAAAGATCGGAATGCCAAGAATAGCGGATGGTCCACAACCTGGTAACCGAACTGGTATATAAAAAGTTTTGGAATAATTTTTTGGATTTTGTAATTGATTTTTGTTTCTTTTTAAGGCAATAATGGTCAGATACAATTATGGCAATTTCTGCTGGAGTTATTAACCGACAAAGATCACCGTGAAGTGATTCAATGGATAGGAGAAGACGGGGAATTCAAGCTCAATAATCCTGAAATGGTTGCCAAATTGTGGGGCGATCGCAAAAATAAGCCCACAATGAATTATGAAAAATTGAGTCGTGCTCTGCGGTATTATTACGACGGGGACATGATAGCTAAAGTAATTACACTCAAAAACATTTTTAAATTTCCAGCCAAAATAAATAAATTTCAAAAAATGAGTTTTCCAAGTCGCTAAATTTTATTCTCTCTTAACTCCAGGTCCACGGAAAACGTTTCGTATACAAATTCGTCTGTGACTTGAAAAGTCTCTTGGGGTACAGTGCAGGCGACTTGAATCGACTGGTGAGCGAATGTGAGCAAAAGAAACTTGACAAAATCAGGAGTTCGTTTTTACCTGGGAAAAGAGCCACTCTTACAGTCACATCGATAAAACCAGATTCATGATAGAAAAATATGAATCCATGAGGTGGAACTGAGAATGTGATCTTAACCCGGTGATCACAAAATAAAATTGGGGATTCTATTTCTTTTGAAAAAGCATACTATGTAATTCACGCTCATGAAACACATTTCAATCATTATAACTAGATTTGCATTGTCATATTAAAATGTGAAATGGAAAATAATTTTTTTACCCTCAAGAATTGGGTATAAATGTACAAAACAACCAATGTTTGCCTTTAACTCTCATTTCACATCACGTACACCAAGTTCCATGTCATGTTGTATAATTGTAATGTTAGATTCGGAAGGGAAAAAAAATTGGACCAGGATATTTTAAGTTTTGATTTTTTAAAAATTGATTTTTTTTTTTTCAGATGTGTAATTTCCACCTAATTGAATTATACTTGAATTTTTGTGTAATGGATACGGGAATGTCATTTAATTTTACTAACGTTCATTTAAAGATTCTCTGAGAATTTGAATTCCAGTATTGATTTTTTTAATCTTTGCCTTTTTTTTTATACAGGACAAAGTGAAATCAATTTCATATGTAATATTGTATACAAACAGTTAACTTCCAAGGTTGAAATAATGTTAACACTTTTTCAACCTTGAGGTAACTTGACACGTCATTTATTCAGGCAAAAATGTTTTATGATAAAAGGGCTTGAAATAATGGGTTCATTCATTTCTGAAATGTTGTACTCCAATTTTTATATAATGGAAAAGAAAATATGTAAATAAAAATAATTGGAGTTGATTGACAAAAATTGAAGTACGCAATATTATTATGAAGCCTGACGTTTAGCAAGTGTAGCGTTGCAAATATGTGACGTCATCAATATACGAGGCTATGCTGCACAACAGTTGAATTTAGAGACTCGCGAAATATCACACCGAACAAATCTAATGTCGGCCATGACTGTTGAACATTCGCAAGTCGATTATGTACACACCCAAGTGCGTAATTTTTAAAATATACAATTTTATTCGTAAAATATTAATTCTAGTCCTTAAGATATGCATAAACAATTCTTCTAACACTTCGTAAAATCAATTTCGCTCTAAACTAAATAGAAAAACATAATAAATGATGTTAGGCCTAACTTTATGATGACAGGCACTACTAAAAAAATTTTTGTTCTTATTATGCCCTTTCATTTTTAGAGACAGACATTGTTCGACCAGTTAAAAGAAATTACCGGTGTTGAAGATGAAGCAGTTTTAGAACAGGCACTCCAGGCGAGCCGTACTGAAGGTGGAAAATACGATTTGGCGCAAGCGGTTAACATTCTCGTTGATGAAAATGCCGTTCGAAATAACGAAAAAAGGCAAAAGGTAATTTGGATTAATAATAAATATTTATTCGGTTAATAAAAAATGGGATATATTTTTACAGCAGCCTGACGTTGAAAAGGATTTTTCGGCAGAGCAAGTAAAAGCAAAAGAAAGCGGCACCGTCATCGATTTGACGAACGAAGGAACGGAAAAAGACGCATTGCAAAGAGCGATTGCTTTGAGTCTTGAAGACCAGCAGCATGGAATGTTGGGAGGACAAGTGTCGGCTGAGGAGCAGGATATTAGCAAGTAAAATGTTTTGTAGGTTGAGTTTTTATTTTGTATTCTTAATATCTAATTTTTTAAAGGGTTTTGGAACAAAGTTTATTAGAATTAAAAGCCGGAACTAAACGGAAACGGGAAGAAGTTTGGCAGGATCCTTTAAACCCTCACGAGAGGAAAAGGGTTCACGATTGGCCAGTTGGGTTGAAAAATGTTGGCAATACTTGCTGGTTTAGTGCTGTGATTCAATCTTTGTTCCATTTACCGGTATTTAAACAACTTGTACTTTATTTTACGCCGCCCGATGGCGTTAGTGAGGCAAAGTTGGCACATTCGGCCGTAAGGATTCTTCTACGTTAGGATTACAACTGTTCACATCAGAAGTAGCGCAGAGAAATATTTTTTTGATTTATCGCAGTAGACTTGCTACTTTTTAGCTTTATTTACTTGCCAAAGTGATTTCTGCGTTACTTCAATGCGAACTAGTGTGACCTACCTTCAGACTTACTTTATACTTAATTTCCCTAATTTCTTGTATTTCATATATGTAGGGCCGTCGAAACTTACTATTTATGCAAGAATTACGTAGATTATTTGCTCTTATGGTGGGTAGCCGTAGAAAGTATGTTGATCCGTCAAAAGCTGTCGACATTTTGAAAGAAGCGTTCCCTTGTGGCAGTTCCGACAGTCAACAAGTAAAAATAAAAATTTCTGTTTATAGAAATGTGTAGAGAGTAATGTCTCTTTCTTCCACCATTTTAGGATGTGAGTGAATTTACTCATAAATTGCTTGAGTGGTTAGAAGACGCATTCAGAGCAGACGGGTATGAAAAGCCGAACGATAAAGACGGGGATGAAGGATCGTCCGAAAAAGAACCGGCAAATCCAATGGTCGATTTGTTCTACGGCCGGTTTCGCTCTGAAGGACAAACTGAAGGTTTGTTTTTAAAGAAAATAGATTCAAAATTTGAATTTAAAACGGAAGTTGCCATTTTGAAAAGCAAATCACAAATGTTAACTGTGTTTAGGGCGGTTATTCTCAAACGAGGAAACGTTTGGCCAATATCCACTTCAAGTGAATGGGTTCAGCAATATCCACGAGAGTCTGGAGGCAGCGACAGCTCAGGAAATCGAAAGCGGCAAACCAGGTCAAGAAGCCGCCTGTAAATCAGGACAGGAGGTTTATGCAAAGCGGTTTATTTATTTTTGAACAATATTTTGAAGACTGCTTAAAAATATTATTTTTCAGGCTTTTTTTATTATTTTTGTCTGGTACAGCATTGGTTCACGAAGTTGCCACCAGTCCTGCTCTTCGAGCTGTCAAGATTCCAGTTTAACCAGCACCTGGGCCGGCCGGAGAAAATCCACAACAAGTTCGACTTTCCAGAGGTCATCTACATGGACAGGTACTTGAACATGCAAATCCATTTCAAATATATTTTTAATAATTTAATAATTCAAGGTACGTTGAGGTGAATAAAAATATCACGAAGACCAAACGGGAGGAAATTCGGAAGATGAAACAAACGAGAGAAGAGTTGCAGAGTAAATTAGACAAGTAATGAACGGCAAACGAAAATCTTGTAAACGATTTTAATAATGTTTTAATATCTTTTAGGTACACTAACTACGGGTCTGGTTCTAAGCGATTTCCGCTGCAGGAAATCTTACAGTACACATTAGAATTTGTTGAGAGTAAGCATGAAAGTAATCCTCCCATGTCGGATGACGTTGATATGACGTCACCCTGCTCTTCAATGAGGTCAATTTTTTAAATTTAAATTCAATAACTTTACTTATTGAAAATTTCTGTTACAGCTTGAATGACTCGCCCTCAAAATCGGGTGGGAATCACGTGACCGAGTCGCCAGCACCGTCGACATCGGCGGAGCAAACAAGCCGTAGTATACCAATGCCGAAACATGTAACGGAAACGGAGCTTAAAGTCTTACAGAATTGTTTGACAAGATGGCGGACGGAAGTTGAGCACGACATTCGAGGTTTCACTGTAAAATGTAGGCTAAAATTGTGAGAAACTAAAAATTTTAATATATTTTAGGTTTACAAGATAACATCAATGTAATGGATCAGGCGATCAACTCAATGTACAATGATAACTCTTTAAAAAAGGTATTGATGACTCGAATTTAATAAAGAAAAGTGTAAACCAGCAATTAGACAAATTAGACATGCCAGTTTTAATTTTTTTTTTTTTAACTTATCAGGTGCCGTACAGATTACATGCTGTTCTCGTACATGAAGGTCAAGCCGCTTCTGGTCATTATTGGGCGTATGTTTACAACCATAGAATCAAAAGGTGGATGAAATTTAACGATATAACCGTAACCGAAACTACGTGGGAAGAACTTCAGAAAGAAAGCATTGGTGGTTATCATAATGCGAGTGCCTACTGTTTAATGTATATCGATAGTAACAAACATGATCTAGTTGAAGGTAATTCGTTATTTATTTTTATTAAATTAAATATAATGCGAGTTTTGTTCCTAGATGGAGTCGATAAAGAAACTGGGGCAGTTTCACTTCCTGCCGATGTCCGACAGTTGGTGTACGAAGACAATGGATTTTTTCAAAAAGAAATAGAGGAATGGGATAAGCAGTGGGTTAAGATGAAAGAAGATGCGAAAAATACTTCTGAAAATACCACGGAAAGTAAGAAAAAAAAAACTGGAATTACCGATGTTTGGTTTAATTTTCAAATTTTAGGTACCGACGGGGTGTACAATTCGGAGTATTCCGACTTAATAGCCTCTGCATCGGTGCAGGCTTTAAAGGATCCCGCAGTTATGTGCAGTAGCACCGACCCGGAAATTCGACTTAATAAAGTATTAGTTGATTATTATTTGAAGTGAATTGTAATCATTGATATTTTGGTGGTGTTTAGGCTCTTGACCAAGAACAGAAACGATTAGAGAAAGCAGCTCATGACACACTTTCCAATGTGTGTGATTATAGATTAGAACACGTTTTAGTTTACATTCTTGTACTGCAGCCACGTTTACCTCAAGTGTGCATCCGAGTGAATTTGTTAGAACAATTTGCGAGTTTGAGAGTACAGGAAAATAGGTTTTTTGAAATTTAGACGTTTTTAGTGACAGAAGTATTAACGATATTTTTTTGGTTTTTAAGGGGATATTTTGATGTCTTGCAAAAACTAGCGTGTGGTCGTCTCAAGATATTAAAAGAAACAACTGATTTTCAAAGCTGTAAAAAATTATATGAGCAACTCGTTGAAGATTATAATAAATTTCGAAATTTGGCCATGTATTTTATTTTAGGATTTGAACGGTTTCAAACCTCCAGGTATATTTTGGAATTGCAATTTGAACTTTCATTAACAGACAATTTCAACTTTTAATTTGGTTACTTTTAAATTATAGATACGATCTTTCGTTGCCATATTGGGTGAAAGCAGCATATCTGAACGAACAGTTGAAGAAACGATATAAACATAGTTTATGCTGCGTCAATTATAAAGCTGTAATATTTTTCAGACGGCAATGTTTATTGGTAAAAGATTTATAAGTGTATTTCCCCTACTTAGGAGTAATTTTATTGAATTTTCAGAAACTAAATAAAGAAGCTCTGCTTCAATTTGATTCAGAAGAATCAGCTGCTGCCCCAGATAGATTGGAGTTGATGACCAATAGTGTAGTGCCTTGTATGAGCTTGTTAAGCACACCCGAATCTTGTGAAGAGGATAGCGCAGCTGCTGAAGAAATTCGCGCCAGTTGGTGCTCAAAATTGGGCGAAGATATATCAAGTGCGGTTATAGTCGTTAATAGTCGTGAATTTGTTTTGAATAATATTTTTTTAAAGGTCCAAAACGAGAACAACTTGAAGAGTTATTAGTCAAATTATTGGATCCGTCCGATTACGAAATAAAATTGAAGTCACCACCAACTTTCAGTCAACGTTTCACCGATTCTAAATTGAGTGAACGATTTTTAAATGTAATGAATCAAATTTTTGAATTGTATAGTTCAGAACAAAACAGGTAGTTTAACAGAGTAACACAGTTTTGAGGGAGGTTGTTGTAGTTTAAATTTACTATTTGTTATTTTATTCATTATAAAGTTTTCTTTTATTTTTGGCTATTTTAAGTTTTGGTAGCCGGCTATATAATTTTATGAAATGTGAAATTATCTTATATTGAGTAAAAGTGGTTAAGAAAATATTTTTCGACACGTTCTATAGAAATGAATTCTTTTTTTTTTTTTTTTTTGGGGTTCATTCCAGTGTCTTTATTTCTGGTTTAAAATAAATTATAAATTCTATTAAAATAGAAGGTATAAAAATTTTGAAAATTTCATTACTTAAAATTTAAATTTCATGTCTGTTACAATGTTTAATTTAATATTGCTGAACAGGGCGTGTGAGTGCAGAAATTTTGGCGTCATATCAAATTGAGATTCACATTCACAGCACCAAACTTGGAAGTTCTTCGAATTTTCGATTTCTTATCTTACGTTATTAAAAAAGTTAACATCAGATGGCGTCTCAGGCACACCCCAATATGGTAGCATTCATGAGCACGTGTTTCGCAATTTAGAGCCTTTTATCCAAATCTCACACTGCAACTTTTGAAAATGTCTTTAAGAAGACAGGTAGAATCTTTAGCGCAACTTAGCACTCATGTTATTGTTGCAAATATATCACGTTATCCAAAACAAACATTATGGGATCTGCGTAAGCCTTTGTGTTTCAATAATGTGTTTCAAAGTTTATAAATTTTGTTTCATTTTAGCGACACCGTTGTTAGACGATTTAATTGGTTTTCCCATAGAGATGTATCGTTATCCGCCTTACCAGTTTAGGAAACGTTGTATACCTTCTGAAGACAAAGTTCGTTTGTTGAGAGCTAACACAAAACACTTAGTAATTAATGACTGTCTGTGGGATTCGCACTACAATTATTACAATGGGAATATCATTAAAGCAGCATTAATAACCAGTAAAGTAATGGACTGAAAAAATTAAGTAATTGAATAAGTTTACATTTGTTTATTTTTTTTCCAGACTCTTACTCATTTCATTAGTAATATGGTCGATGAACGCTGTCTGGGAGATTTACCCAACTTCGTTCGCAATATCCCAAACATTGTCGTTTTTAAAATAGGAGTAGTTGTGCCTGATGACGTTCTAGAAGCCATCGGAGACTTTTGTCCGAATCTGGAAAGCTTAACATGTTCATATATTTTAACAGAAAGCGGCATTCGTCGGTTTTGCCTGTCAAAATCAGGCGGTCAAAAAATCAAACATTTAACTATATTTGATCCTATTGCGGATCAAAACGGCGAACCTATAACTGAAGAATACGCAGTAAATGGAATTAGAGGTTGTATAATCGCCCTATTCCTTTTACAAAACTTGACAGAGTTTAATAATCATTGGGTGTTTCGTGCACTCACTGACTTATGTCTCTATTCCAACTTTTTCGACATTTCAATTCCGACATTTCAATTGTGCAAACAACCTCGTTTTTCGGAGGAAATTCATATGGACAAAATCCCAAATGGGTTTTTGAATTTTATTAACAAATATTGCCCAAAAATAACCAAACTTGAGATTACTTTCAGTGAAAATTTTGCAAACGATGTAATTGAGCTAAAGAAATTTGATGAGCCGAATTTTTCGATTTGTGGAAATGTGTTGTATCAATCTGAAATGTCAGGTTTGGTTGATATCGGATCCAATTTGACAAAGCTGAAAATTGACAGCATAGAAATTGATTTACAGTTGATTGGATTTGCATGTTGCCAGTTAGAAAAATTAAATCTGTATAATGTCTCATTTGAGCCGTACGACCCAACGGTCAGTTTTTTCAGGAGAATTTCATTTAGCAAATTGTTAAACTTTGAATTGACTCCAAGACAATTCATTCCTCCTCCTCTCTTAACATTATTGTTGGAAAGCTCTTTTCATTTGGAAAGATTTGCTATACATAGTGATTCCGAGATTAGTGATGAGTTTATGATGAACATATTACACACAGTTAATCCGTTGAAAAATTTGATTAACTTTGTAGTATCGGATTGCTCTAACATAACCAAAAAATTAATAATGGAATGGTTGAATATGGAAAATAGTTTGAAAAATATTGGATTCGATTGGATTTCACCTGATTTTGAAGTTATAGAAACTTATATAAAAGAAAATAATTATTGCGTAGAAATTATTGGTTAAAGATTTTTTTCACTACAACAGAATTTAATAAATGGTGTCAATTTAAAATCAGATTTATTACAAGTAAAAGATTATTTGCTGTTTTGTATTTTTGAATTCACAAAAATGAATAAAAAAAAATTTTTTGTCAATTTTATAAAACTTTTCGAGCCAATATTTATCAATGTGCTGTCAATTAAGTCTCATATTCAAAGCAGCTAAAAAATTCAGCTTTTTCTAATTAACTACTCGCATAATACTGTATAACACTACGGTTTTGTTAACAGAAAATGGGTAATATTATAAAATTTTCTTTCATTTTGGTATAAATTTCGCTATATAAATTTAAAAAATTGGAAATTGATCCCATATTAAGAAAATGCTTTCGACAGGTTTTTTTGGAGAGAGAATGAATTGTTTTTCCAATATCTTGCTTAGATTATTTTAAAAAAGTTATAAAAATTTGAAAAAACAAACTGCCAACAGAGGGCGTGTAAGTATTGGAATTTTGGCGCTAACAAGTTGAAGGCAAGGTAAAGCGAGAAGAGCTAACATTAAGTGGTTGTTTTATATTTTTGATGGAGGATTTTTGTTTGATCTCATTCAAGTTTGTGTGAATTAAGATGATGCCGTTTAGAAAATTCGGTGGCAGAAAGCCGCCGCCTTTTATTAATAAATCGAGTTCAGTTAACAACGGTTTAAGGTAATATTTTATTACATTCACGCATTCACGTAAACAATTGTCCAAGTTCTATACATTCTCTCAATAGCAAATCCAGCAAATCTGAGGACTCAACCGAGAAAAATTATCGCCTTTCGAAGAAAAACGATGCAATCGACGAGAAATTTGGATTTAAACGTAAGGAAAGGGCGTATAAAGAAGTCGGATGGTTGCTTAACATGCATCAAGTATTTAAATATTTTTGAAAGTGACATTCTTATATATTTTAATCATTCACTCGTCTTTTTTAGAATGAAATCCTGGATGAAAATAAACGTTTAATAAGCGTAGTTGATTACTACTTCATTAAAGATGACGGATCGCAATTTAAAGCCTCGCTTCCATACTCTCCATATTTTTATATCGTTGCTGCCAAAGGATTTGAACAAGAAGTTTCAAGTTACCTCGTTCGAAAGTTTTCAGGGAACATAACTAAAGTAGAAACAGTTTGGAAGGAAGATTTAGATCTTGTAATTAACACATTTTAATAACTACGGTTTTTAAAAATTATTAAACAAATTTGTTTATTTACAGCCAAATCATTTAATCGGATTGAAAAAACAATACATTAAATTATCTTTTTACACGGTGAGCGATTTAATTAAAGTACGGAAAGAAGTTATGTTAGCAGTTAGGAAAAACCAAGAAAGAGAAAAGTCCAAAAGTGTTTACGCCGAAATTGTTCCAGAGTAATGTTTTTTTAATAAATAAAATTTTTTTTATAAACGTTTTTTAACTTTTACTTTTTGATAGAGAGTGTGATGACGGCGATCAGTCTAAAAAAATGGCTCATCAAATGGAGAATATTGAAGATATAAGAGAATACGACGTTCCGTATCACGTCAGAGTATCAATTGACCGAAAAATATTCGTTGGTCATTGGTATTCTATCACAATCAGAGGTTCCGATCCCCCGATAATAGAACAACGGAACGATTTAATCGATTGGCCCGACATTAAAGTCCTTGCGTACGATATTGAAACAAGTAAACTGCCTTTGAAATTCCCTGATTCAGCGACTGATCAAATTATGATGATTTCGTACATGATTGACACCCAAGTACAGTCATTTCACTTCCGACAACTTTACGTATTAATCAATTTATATTTAGGGTTATTTAATTACCAATCGGGAAATCATATCCGCCGATATCGAAGACTTTGAATACACACCCAAGCCAGAATTTGAAGGCCCTTTTATTGTATTTAACGAACCAAATGAAGCCGCCTTGATACAAAAATTTTTTGATCATATTGTTGATGAGCGACCTCATGTTTTCGTCACTTATAACGGCGATAGCTTTGATTGGTAATATTTTATGAATAAATTATTTTGGGTGAGATTAAAATTAAATTTTTTTCCAGGCCTTATGTAGAAGCTCGAGCTGCTTTTCATAACATAAATATGCTACAAGCAATCGGGTTTTCTCAAAATCGTGATGGGGCTTATTGGTGTCGACCTTGTGTACATTTGGATTGTTTCCAGTTCGTTTTGAAATTTTAATTAAGAGTTTAAAATTGTTAAAAAATTTTTATATTTTGTAGGTGGGTGAAACGGGACAGTTATTTGCCAGTAGGTAGTCAGAACTTAAAAGCTGTTGCCAAAGCAAAATTACGTTATGATCCAGTGGAATTAGATCCTGAAGAAATGTGCACTTTGGCAGTTGAACGACCTGAAGTTCTTGCGAATTATTCAGTGTCAGATGCAGTTGCTACTTATTATTTATACATGAAGTATGTTCAACCTTTTATTTTTGCACTTTGCACTATTTTGCCAATGGAACCCGATGAGGTTTGGTTTTAAAAAAAATTTTTTTAAAAATATACTAAACTCAATTTTTAATTTTTTAGGTTTTACGAAAAGGTTCAGGAACATTATGTGAAGCGCTATTGATGGTTCAGGCATTTCACGCTAATATTATTTTCCCGAATAAGCAAGAAACGGTTTTTAATAAATTAACGAATGATGGTCACGTACTTGATCAAGAAACGTACGTAGGTGGGCACGTAGAAGCGTTGGAATCGGGTGTTTTTCGCTCTGATTTACCCTGTAAATTCCGAATGGTATGGAACTTTTTATGTTGAGGAAAGAAATTATTTAAAATTTTTCTTATTGTTACAGGTTCCAGATGCTTTCCAGAAGTTAATAGATGGTGTTAAAAGGACGATGAAACACACTCTTGAAGAAGAAGAGAAATTAAATATGGAGGATATTACTAATTTTGATGAAGTTTGCCAAGAAATTGTTGATAAGTTAAATGCTTTGAAAGAAAATCCAACAAGACTGGAAAATCCGATTATATATCATTTAGACGTCGGCGCTATGTACCCGAACATTATTTTAACTAACAGATTACAAGTAATTTATAAGTTCACGATTCTTTATTTTCAAATAATTTATTAAAACTGTTATATCTACAGCCGTCTGCGATGGTAAACGAAATCGCATGTGCAGCTTGTGATTTTTATAAACCAAATGCAACGTGTCAACGAGTCATGACGTGGGAATGGAGAGGAGAATATAGTAAATTTTATGAAACTAATTTTTTACATTTTTGTAATTTTTATTCAATTTTAGTGCCGGCATCTAAAAACGAGTTTTCCCGAATTCAGCAGCAGTTGGAGATGGAAAAATTCCCGCCACTGAATCCTGGAGGTGCTACAAGAGCGTTTCACGAGTTACCAAAAGAAGAGCAAGCTGCTATAGAAAAGAAACGACTAGCAGGTAAATGTGAAAATAAGTCAGCGTCACAGCAAAAAGAATAAAACTTTATTTTTCTCTTTCAGATTATTGTCGAAAAGCCTATAAAAAAGTCCATATAACTAGAAACGAAGTGAGAGAACAAACCATTTGCCAAAGAGAAAATTCCTTTTACGTTGACACCGTCCGTGCATTCCGAGATCGTCGATATCTATACAAAGCCGAATTAAAGGTGAAGTTGTCCGCAAATAAAGAAAACACTATTTATTGAATTCTGTGATTCTAGAAAGCGAAAGGAAAAGTTCAAGAAGCGTTAGCAAAGAATGACGCTGCTTTGATTAAATCAGCGAAGAGTAAAGAAGTTATATACGACTCATTGCAGCTTGCCCATAAATGCATTTTAAATTCCTTTTACGGTTACGTTATGCGAAAAGGGTTAGATATTTATTTTGCTTGGTCAATACAGATTTATTGAATATTTTAATTCTTAGAGCCCGTTGGTATAGCATGGAAATGGCTGGAATTGTATGTTACACTGGGGCCAGTATCATCAAAAGAGCTCGAGAAATTGTTGAACAAATTGGGTAGGTTTTTATATAAATCAAACAAAACTTTTTAATGAGAAAATACTTATTTAGGCGCCCTCTGGAATTAGATACAGATGGAATTTGGTGTGTGTTACCCAAATCATTTCCTGAAAACTTTACAGTTAAAACAACAAATCCGAAGAAACCAAAAGTGACAATCTCGTATCCTGGAGCTATGTTAAATGTGATGGTTAAGGATCATTTTACTAACGATCAATACCAGGAATTAGTTGACAGCAAAAACTTGAAATACGAACAACGAAGCGAAAATTCGATATTTTTTGAAGTCGATGGTCCCTATTACGCTATGGTTCTTCCAGCATCAAAGGAAGAAGGAAAAAAATTAAAAAAGAGGTAAATTTTTACAAAAAAATCCTATTTATCTCAATTTTAATTTTTTTTTTTTTTTTTTTAAAGATATGCTGTTTTTAACTTCGATGGATCATTGGCTGAATTAAAGGGATTCGAAGTGAAAAGACGTGGAGAATTACAACTAATTAAAATTTTCCAATCATCTGTTTTTGAAGCGTTTTTAAAGGGTGGGACTTTGGAAGATTGTTACGCGAGTGTTGCTAAAGTTGCCGATTATTGGTTGGATGTTTTATACAGCAAAGTAAACAATTTCAAATTTAAAACAACATTAAATTTATAATCTTAAAATTTCAGGCGATGAATATGCCCGATTCGGAATTATTCGAACTTATCTCCGAAAATCGAAGCATGTCTAAAAAATTACAAGATTACGGCGCACAAAAATCCACTTCGATTAGTACCGCTAAAAGACTCGCTGAATTTTTAGGCGATCAAATGGTGAAAGACGCTGGACTCAGTTGCCGATTTATCATTTCGAAGAAACCTGAAGGTGCAGCTGTAACCGAACGTGCAATTCCACTAGCGATTTTTCACGCTGAAGAGAGTGTGAAGAAACATTACTTGAAACGATGGTTAAAAAATCCGGGAATGAGCGATTTTGATATTAGAAATATTCTAGATTGGGAATATTATATTGAAAGACTCGGTAGTGCGATTCAAAAAATTATTACAATTCCTGCCGTTTTACAAGGGGTAAATATTATTTATTCATATCTATGAATTGTTATTTATTATAAAAAAAAATTTTTTTTAAGGTATCTAATCCAGTGCCTAGAGTTGCTCACCCCGATTGGCTTCATAAGAAACTATTGGAGAAAAACGATTCTTACAAACAAAAACGAATTAACGAAATGTTTACGGTAGTCGCTAAACCTCAGCCAACCGATATCGAAGATATCATTCCTGAGAATGGGAATTCAGGTCCCCCCAAAACCGCTGTTGTCACTCGAAAACGGCCTCGGTCAGAAGAAAAAGATGAAGAGACAGATTTGCAAAAATCTTGGAGAGAAGTTCTTGGAGCGCCGCCCCCTATGGGCAAAACTAAGGTACCCTAATTTGTTATTTTTTTATTTTTATTATTGTTTGTTAACTAATTTTTTTTGTGTAGGATGAAATGTTAGCTTGGTTGGATTTCCAAAAACGAAAATGGGCTTTTATTGCCAAGCAAAAAGAGCGTCGTGGAAAGAGAATTTGTCGGCAAAATGTCAATAGAAACATCGGAGGATTTATCCGTAAAGCTCAGCAAACTCTTTTCGATATGCCGTGGCAAATTATTCAAGTTGCAGAGACGTCCGCTCCTGGGATATTTAAAGTGTGGGCAATGGTTGGACAAGAGTTACATCAAATTAAATTGTCAGTTCCGCGGATTTTTTATGTTAATCAACGCACGCCTAAAGAAGGCGAATCAGCTGGTATAAATTACAAATTTTCGTAAAATTATTAGTAAAATTATTATAATTTTATATTTAACGTTTAGTTTGGAAAAAAGTGAATCGAACTTTACCAAGGTCACATCCCGTTTATTACTTATACGAGTATTGCGTGCCTGAAGATGTTTTTCAGGAGAATATAAAGTAATTTCGGACTTTACAAGTTTTTATAATCATTTGAATTTTTCAATTTTTGTTTAGTGATTTAATGGCTGATTTTACTACTCCGGCCATTGAAGGAATTTACGAAACTCAAGTGCCGCTTGAATTTAGAGTTTTAGTACAAATTGGATGTGTGTGTACTGTTAACCGTCAGTACGCTCGTCAAATTGCTGCTAGAGATTTCGATGTATTTGAAATGCAACATCTTGAATTTAAAAATGTTGGTCAATATTCGTATTTAGAGACACAAATATTGAAATATATTTATATTTACCATAAATCAGTGTAAGATTTTAATTTTTAGAAATGTTTAATTAACCTCAATTATAATAATTTATCATTATTTTTAGAGGTAACAAGGCCCTTTATGCAATTTTTTTCCCAACAAGCAAAAAGGCATCGGTTTTCGTTGTTGACACTGTTGCGAATGCCCAAATGCCAAATTTGAATAATTTATACACAAATGAAAGAAATGCAAAGTAAGAGTTAAAGATAGGTTTAAACATTTTTTTACTAATTTTTTCTATTTCAAAGAGCTGCTAAAGACGGTGAAGAGAATTTGCCCGAACAAGGTTACAAATTCGAAGTAAAAGCTGAAACGGACAAAAGTAAAGTTCATAGAGTCATTCAAAGGCTTCTTATGACTTACAAAAACGAGAAGAGAGGACCGACCATGTTAATTATGCAGTCTGCATTAAGTTTGTTCTTTGAAAATTAAATAATTATACAAATGTGTAATTTATTTGTTTTTATTAGGTTACCAATGTTGGATAAGTTTAATGCCGGCTTTGGTGGAATTCCCGTGTGTACCAATTAACAAAACCGACAGTGACAATTTATTTAATGTGATGGATTGGCAACGAGTTGGTGCAAAATTGTTCATTGATCATTTCTTAAAAGTGGAATCAGTTTTAAACGTAATTTTATTAAATCAATTCTTTTAATAAAATTGTTAATGACCAATTTTTGTAGGTTATTATTCAACAGTGTCGCTATCTTCACATACCAATTGGAAATGTTCCAGCCGATGCTACTTTATTCGCCGCCGATTTATTTTTTGCTCGTTACCTCAAGAAAAATAACTGCGTTTTATGGTGCTCTAATACAGACAGACCTGATCTTGGAGGAAAGGAAGTTGATGATAATAGATTATTGGTTGACCAAGATGCAAGCTCTAGTGTTGAAATTAATAATCCCGGGTCTTACTCGACTGTTTGTCTAGAATTGGAAATTGATCATTTGGCTGTTAACACTTTACTACAAGTACAACATTAATTTTTGATAATAGTTTGAGTAATTGACTTTGTTATTTCCAATTATAGTCGAATCATATTCAAGATATGGAAGGAACAAGTTCCAGTATTGCTTTCGATGCAGCACCGATGACGTCATTTGAAGAAATGATATCCGGAAATTGGAGTTCCTCTTTATCGAGTTATGATGAAACTGCATTATGTGCTGGAGCATTTAAGTATGTATAAATAAAAATGTTTTGTATACAATAAATAACTTTTTTAAAAAACGAATTTAGAATTTTACGGACAATGGTTTCTGACTGGCTCCGAAGCGTGACAGTTAATCACAACTATTTCGCTGACATGCAATTAATACATTTCTATAGGTTAGTTTAATTTAAGAGTTTAAAAAAATTGATTAATGAAAAAAAATTTATTTTCCAGATGGCTACGGTCGCCAAAATCTCTACTCTACGATCCAGCTCTCCACAAAATTTTATACAACTTAATGAAGAAATTATTTTTACTGTTAGTAGGGGAATATAAAAATCTTGGCTCGATCGTCATTCACGCTAACTTCAACCGACTTTTGATATGCACTAAAAAAACATCTATAAGTGATGCCGTTGATTACGTCACATATATCGGGAAAACTATTCACAATAAAGAACTTTTCCATAGCATTGATACGAATGTTACAGACTGTTGGTTGCATCTACTCTGGCATGACCCAGTAAGAAATGAAAATTATAATTAAAATAAGATATTTTTAAAAAAAATATTTTTCAGGTGAATCACGGTGGAATTAAGGGAGAGTTGGGGAGCAAAGATACAATGGAAGTTGAGGAGGATTCAGAATCACAGGGCAATGAGCCCGTTATAGAAATGAATTGGAACATGATCGAATTTTTACCAGAAGAGGGCGGATGCCAGGAATATATTAATTCGATTATAGCTGGATATATTAACGCTGCTCATCAACATTTCGTGAATGAGCACGGCAGCACTCCAATGGTCCGGAAAAGCAATTCACAATCCTCCCAAGCGGAGCAAGAACCACTCTCTAGTTTAGTTAAATTTTCAAGGCAGTTCATATCCGACACCATGTCGCAAAAATTATTTTTGTAAGTTCTAATTAATTATTTTTGTTAATTTTCACGTTGAGTTTTGGTTATTTTATTTATTTTATTTTTCAGGTTAACTCAAAGGATTAGTAAAAAAGTTCCAATGGAGACAGACACAAGAAAAGTGTTTCCTAAAAAACCTGGTTCACATTTAGTTATGACTTACCCAGCATTGGAATTCGTCAAATGCGTTTGTAAAATTTTAAGTTTGGACAGTAATATAACAGCACAAGTTACCAAACTTAGACGAGATTTGCTCAAGTTAGTTAAAATAGGGGAATTTTCCCCTGATGCTGAATGGCGAGACCCGTCACTCACTTACGTGTTGTCAGAGTTAATTTGTAAGACTTGTAATTTGTGTAGAGATGTTGATCTCTGTAAAGATTTTTATCAGAGTCAGGATGAAGACGGAAAGTATGAAATTTGTGTTTTATTTATTAATCAGTTGATTAATGGTTGTTTTTAAATTTTAGATTAAATTGGCAATGTCCTGGATGCAAAAATTTCTACGACTCGACCGAAATTGAGTTTTTATTAGTCGATGCGGTGAGGCGCAGTTGCGTCGGTTACTCATTGCAGGATTTAAAATGCACGAAGTGCAACCAGGTGAAAGAAGCAAACATGACCAAATATTGCTCCTGCGGTGGATTTTTTGTCAATTTAATATCGGGGAAAAGTTTTGCTAGGAATATTAAAACGTTTCGAAGTATTGCTAGGTAATTTTAAAAACATTTAATACCAGGAGAGATTACTTCAATGTTCTTTCTATATTTTAGTCATTACAAGATGGATCAACTCGCCGAAACAGTTGAATGGATCGTAAAAATGAATCCTCAAATATTTAATCGATAATTATCATGTACATTTTATTTTCCTACATCATTTCTACAAGAAATAAATTTTTTACGTTTTCTATTTATTTTGAAGAAATTCCCAGCTAAATTTTATACAAGTTTTACTTCTTTTCAGCAACAGCATTAATCGAGTCTAATTTTACTTCTGTAATGAAATTATTAGAACATCGTTTAAAGGATGAAAAATATTTTAGTACCTTTGAAAGTAAAAGCGGGAAACTTAGTTAAGTCGACACCTGCACCACCCCCGAATTGCCTATCAATTTTTTCCATTTCGTCTTTCAGCTCCTTTTCTGATTGAGGTGTAGCGTCTACCAATTTACCTCCAACAGACCTAGAAAGTATAATTTTTATTTAGTGACCTTAAGCAGAGGTCGTGGTACTAGTCAACTCACTTGTTTTTATACTCCCTAATTTTGTCTACGAATAGCTTTTGAACAGGATCAGAGGGTGTTTTTTGGTAGAGCACAGCTGTGATACCATAATTCCTGCGAATTTGGTGGCGGATAGTGGCTAAACTTTTCGATATGGTCGCTACTCCGTTCATTTTTAACAGCGGACACCTATCGTCTTTTCAAAGATGGCTGCCGCTAAAAATTCAAAGGCGCTTAATAGTTTCAAATGCTGATGTTAGATGTCGTTAGTTCGAAGTTCGTTAAATTTGAATTTCACAATAAAAGTAAAATGGCGTTCCGTTGCCCTGGCTCAAATGTCATTTTGTCGCTGTCAGTCAGTATTTTTGGCACGTCCGACCTTCTACAGCAATTGATTAAAGAACGGTCAAGGCCAGATTTAAGGTAAAACGAATGTCACTAAACGCGCTTAGAATGAAATGAAATTCGTTTTTTTTATATTAAAGGTGTTGTACGAAGAAGAATTGGACGTTTCTCTCGTTTTGTTCAAGATCACGGGCTTCGTATCGATGGAATATTCCGGTAATCGCAGGGACATTTGCTATTGACCTAACCATAGTAAAACTCGATCGTCCCATAGTAAGAAACTCAATCTATTTTCAAGTTTATTGGTCGAACAAGCGTCGCCACATATTCACTACGCTGCTAATAAGTACTTTTTAACTTGTTAATGTGTGTTTATATTACTTATCCGCGTTTTCTTTTTTGTTTTTAGGCGTCACGGAAATAAATTACGGCGGCCGTTGAAGCAAGGTTGGTGGTGAGACAAAGCGTTAGAAATTCTTACTCCAGCGATGCCTGTACGAATGGAGGATGGTAATACGATGCTCACTCATTGGACGAAGAACATCATTGTTGAAGAACTGGTCCACATGCTGCATTTGCTGGTGCGATATTATAAAGTAAGTGCAAATTCAATTTTATTTTAAGAGTGCGATTACAATTCACATTAGTTAAAATTCACATTTTCCAAAAAAAAAAAAAAAAAAAATGTTAACACATCTCCAAGCAGTACGTCGCGACAAGGTACTTTTATTGTGAGGTAAAATCATATCACAAAATAAAATGAGTAAAAAGTGTGTTACATTATAACTGCAAGCTACGGCCCTTTATTGCCATTAATATACATAAACATGACCGTCTATTTAAAGGAAAACTTGTTAGGATAAATAAATGTAACATTTTAATCAGAAAAAATTGCATTGTACGCTGTCGCCAATAAAACAGCAATTTTCACTCAACAGATCGAAGTGAACAAAACCTAAAGCAAAAATAACTGACAAATAATTTTAAAAATATGTTACAAGTTTTTTTCATAACCATGCAATAAATGCATAAAAAATTTCTGTTGACCTTTAGACTCTAATTTTGAGTTATTCGCAGGACAGTGGTCCCTTCATAAATATTCCCTATCTTAGCAGTGCAACTTAAATTCAAACTTTGATACCCTTCATACAATTCCAGACTGACAAATGACCTTATCATCCCATGATCCATAAAGGTCGAATGTGTCACGTTTGTGTTATTCAAATTCTACGTAAATATAAGTAAAATTAATCACAATAAAAGTTATGAAATTTTCCATCACAAACCTTCTCTCCATTTACGGTCCACTCCAAAAAAGCTGCAGGTATAGAACGGGCAGATGTGCAATTGAAAATCAATACATCATCACCAATACAGCCAGTTATTTTTGGTAATTTTTCCGGCAGAACTTAAAATTTTAATTTAAAAAAAATGTAACATCGAGTGTTTAACCTTTATTGTCAACACATACCGTAAACTACCATCTCCTTTTTCTGCTGACTGGTACGAAATGATGGTGCATCAGCTGAAACTTCGCACGTGTAAACCCCAGAACTTGAATTAGTAAGGTTAATTAAATGAACGCTATGGTTGGTTGACTTTTGTACCTGTTTTAAATTAATTAGAAAGATAATTATGTTGTTATTATTTTAAAATTTTAAACTTACATCCACATTAACTCCACCCAAATGGAAAACTTGGGACATTGGCTGATCATTAGGATTATGTCGGAAAAATTCGATATTGTCTTTGTACCACTTGACTGCATATAATATTTCTCCATTCATGTTGTATATGCACTCTAGTGTTACTGATTTTCCTTTTTCTATTAGAGCGGGAACATTTAAGGAGATTATGTTAACTCCTTCACCTTCAATCGAAAGAAATTGTAACGTTATTAGTAGAAGAATTGCGAGACCCTTCATTTTTCATCAAAAGGGATAATATAAATTGATAAATTTGCTGAAAGTATCGTGTTCTAAGATTGCTCTTTTTATCGTAAGTTAAATCAGTAGAAAGCAATACAGATATAGAATGATTTTATTTCAGACATGTAAGAAACTTTAGGGGTCACCGATTGCAAAATTTGTTGTCGAATTAAAGTGAGAAAATGTTTAGGTTTATATTTAATTTACATAAATTAAGAATTTCACTTAAATGCAAAAATGTTATTTCGCACTCGCCTGCAATACTCTAGTTACTAAATTCCAATACCAGGTAGCTCTGTGATTTGTTTTGTTAATACAGTGCAATTATGTGCCATTATTCCTTAAATAAACATGTTAAATTTACTATTGGATAGTTTGTTTTAAGTATCACACACTAGGTGACAGCACTTTGCAGAAAAAATAAAATATTGAGTTATTTTTTGCTTTATTTTTGCATTCATATGGAAAATTTGTTAATTACATGAGCAAATTAAGCGATGACACTTATACCGATTCAGACACCTTATAATTATCAGAAGGTAATTTCACCAAAATTTAAAAATAAAAATTTACTGCAATACTTGTTAAAATTTTGATAGACAAATGTCGTTGATGCTGTTTCCATTTTTTAACTTCAAAACATTGAGCAGAGATGATGATTTGTCGGCTAAGCAAGCCACCAAACCACACAGATCGGTCGCGGTTAAAAATAAGAACCGGTCATCCAAGTTTCATTTCTGGTTTTAGAAACATCTCGCAATTCCGGCCCAACAGCGAGTGGAACATGCTTCGTGTTTCAAAATTATTTCAAAATTTATCAATATATAATACGTAAGTACAACACTGTACACATCAAAATCGATAGTTTATTTACTCATTTTTTATTAGGTCATGGACACAAATTTTAAATCTACCGCAAGCAAAATTTATTCATTCGCAATCGCCCTTATTCTTTCAAGCAACTCAAACACTCAAGTAACATTCACTGAAATTAAAACTTAGAGACCGTAACACTAACGAAACATCTTGTATAAATAGCGCTGAACCTTTGAAAAAAAAGAAAAGAATAGATCCAATGATTTTAAAGCGACAAGAAGAAAGGAGAAAAAAAAGAATGGAAAAACAGATTCGAATTTTGGAACGAAACGAAAAACAGCTGAAACCGGTCGAAGAATTAGAAGTGGATAGGAAATTACTCGAGGAAAAGCAGTAAAATTTATTTAATACAAACAGACAAAAGTTTATATATTTTTTTAAATTTAAATTAATAAACAGAGTTCGTTCACGAGCACTTCCGAAGCGCTCCGAAGAAGTTATAAATCGACGGTTAGCCCTAAAACGTGAATGGTCCGATTACAAGAGAGCACAATTTAATGATGAAATGAAATGTGCAAGCAGAATGATCGCATCAAGGGATAAAGCCCTTAGCCAATTGCGTATCGAGTCTGAGGAATTGTATCAAGAAGCAATTCAGGTATGAAATTTAATTTATTTCAACAAATGAACTTTTGAATTACTTATTTTAATGCAGTTAGATCCGATGTTATTCCCTTACACTGTCGATGGACCCGTCGATACACCACCCATAACTAATTACGAACCAGCTGATGGGATTTACACAGACAAAACACGAGTTTGGGCTAAAAGAAGTGTTCTGCCTGGAGAAAGTCGTCATAAAAAGAAAAAATAAGTTGTTTTTATTGATGGTTTTTTTTTTTTTTTTTTGTATATAAAACATTTGAGTTAGTTTGAAAAATGTTACATTTCAACCAAAAGTTGTTACATACGAAATGTTTTTTGCATTTATCTAAAAATTAAAAAAAATTGTGTAAATAATAATCACATGGTAGGATTTTGTATTAATAAACCCTATCCAGCACGGATGAACAAAATCAGGTAAGGAATAAGTAAATGATGAAACTTAAAATAAACACAATGGAACTAATTGAGTCACTTGCATGTAGGTACAATTTTCGTCGCGATGATCATAGAATCAAACGACTTGGGGCTGCTTTGACACTGATTCCTGGCGTTTTAAACAACGGAAATCAAGTGAGTATTTAAGTAATGCTCACAAAAGCAAGTTTTAGACACCGTGAACGTAGGCAAATGGACTTAGCGATGAAACATTTTGAAGTGTTTACCAATCTTAGATAAATACTCAAAATGTATCTGCTGCTACTATCAAGACAAATAACTACCTATTGCTTTACATAGAGAAAATTAGATTTTTTTATTGACGATTTTTAGAGTGCAAAAGATAGACTTTTGAATTTGTATAAAACAACTATAATATATTTTTAATTTTTTAATTTTAGTGGATGGATAACTAAATCTCTGGGTCTGGTTCCGGTTCTTCTGGGATCGAATCTGGTGTAAATAAAGGATCACGCGGCAGAGGTTCCATCAACGAATCAGGACTCATAGTATTGTCAACTCGTGAAATAGTTGCGGGATCCAAAGAATCAGGTGTGACTAAAGACTCCGAATCAACTAAGTCATCCATTGGTACAAGAAGTGCAGGAGAATTTGGTGGTGCAATAACTTCTTCTAATGTAATTCCAGATAAATCCTCTGCTTCCAAAACAAAACTAGCTTCCGATTCTACATTTTCCTGCTTGCCAATGTCGGAAATTGCAGAATCTTTTAGCCCAACATCTTCAGAAGTTGCGATGAGCTTTGTTTCGCCTTTTGATTGATTTTCAATTGAGGAAGTGGCAGTTGCCAATACAGGATCTGCAGTTTCCTTGCTGTCAATTTGCTCCACCACTTCTTGGGATGGCTCATTCTGAGGGTCTTTAATACCTTCAAATGTTGTAGGTATCTCATCTTCTTTTACTTCTTCTAATGGTTCTTCCTGAATCACTTCATTTCCTTTCGTTTCAATGGATGACTCGGAAGAAACTAATGATTGGTTTCCTATAGTCAATTCACCAGAGGTAGAAGAAATTGTATCTTCAGATTTTGACAGACTTTCATTTAACCCTGAGATGTTTTGCTGAGATTCTACAAGAGAAGAAGTGCTTCCTGAAGACGTATTGGATGGTTCTAAAGGATCTGTGAAAACTATTTCAATCATTTCGCCGGTGTCAGAAAGTATGTTTCTTGTTTGTCTAGTGTCATTGTTTTCAACTTTAGTTATTAACTCGTCTAGTAGATCAAGAACAACTGGATCAACCTCTGAACCATTTACTGAAAGAACAACCTGCGACACCAAGTCTTCAATAACTTCAGCGACAACACCGTTAAGGTCTTCGGTTGTCTTCTGGTCAAATTCAGCAGCTACAGTATCCATAAGGTAATCCATTACTTCCACAACTGTTTCTATAATTTCACCAATGTTTGGTCTCTGTTGAGTTTTATTTTCGTCTACTGATTCGGGGGTTAGTGCTCCACTTTTAATACTCATAGCACTGCTTGTTCTTCTAATCACGTCTTTTGTAGCATCAATAACGGTTTCAGCAATTTCCTCAGCCATTACTTCAACACTTCTCCTTCCATCTGAAAACTCAACCTTTTCAATGTTGTCTATTGCAATATTCTTTGGAAGGACATCTCCTTCTTCCTGAATTTTGTAAGTAGCAGGATCAGAGGTTTTTACTTCAACTTGTTCTAATTCTTTAAAACAATTGTCATCTGGGTCTAAGAAAGTTAAACCACTTTTTTTTTGTTTAACTTGTTCAAACTCTTCTTGCAATTTCCTTATTTCTGCAAAATAAATCAGGTCCATCTCTGACTTTGGTGTGTAAGAGTCTGTTAAAGTTTCTTTGATGTTTGATTCTTGTTTTGTGGTTTTCATTTCCTTTCTGCTTTTGAATCCCCTGAAGTTTGATTGTAATTTAGTAGCTGCTTTTGACAGTTCTTCCGTGTCACCTTCACTAATAAGTTTCTCTAATTCTTCAATTTCTGAAAGTTCAGCTGCTTTTGTCATTTCTTCACCATTGACAGTCTCAATTACTGATTCTTGAGCATCATTTATAGTTTCTACTTCTGGATTGATAACTGGAGCTTCTACCTGAATTTCATCTGGACTAACATCTGCTTCTTCTCCTTTGATTTCTTTAGCGGCAGCTGTTTCTGTTTCATTTTCATTGGTTTTAGCAAAGTTTATTTCTTTTCTGGCCTTAAATCCTCTAAAATTGGATTGGAGACGAGTTGCAGCTTGGGATAGCTCTGCTACATCCCCTTCCTCAATAAGTTTTTGCAGTTCTTCAATTTCTGTTAGTTCTTCAGCAGTTCTTTGGTCTTCAATTGGAGTATCTTTTGTAGGTGGATCGTTTGAAATTTCTGGAATGGTGTCAACTTTTGATTGACTCACTGCTTCTGTTGGCTGTTCTAATAATCCAGTTGTATTTTGAACATCTTTTCGGGCTTTAAAACCACGAAAACTAGATTGCAGTCGCGTTGCAGCTTGGGTTAGTTCCTCAACATCTCCTTCTTGAATTAATTTTTTCAGTTCTTCAATTTCAAGTTCTTCTTCTGTTTTAGTTTCTTTTGTATTTACTTCAGACTCAGTTTCAACGACGGGTAATTCGTTTTGGTTCGGATCTTCCACTGCTTCACTGCTCTTAGCATCTTCTGCAATAGGAGTTGGAATCGTTGCAGAAATTTCATCTGTATTGTTACTGGTTTGTTTAATTATTTCTTTTCTTGCCTTAAAGCCTCTGAAACTAGACTGCAATCGAGTTGCTGCTTGAGTTAATTCTTCCACGTCTCCTTCCTCTATTAGTTTTTGCATTTCTTCAATTTCGATTTCTTCTTCTGTTTTTCCATCATTTAAGGTTTCATTTTTAATATTTTCTACTTCTGGCATGCCCTCTAATTTGGTTTCTTTGATTTCTGTATTATCTGCTGCGATTTCTGTAATAATTTCTCCAACTCTTGAATCTTCTGTTTTCTGTTCAGTAACTTCTGCATTTAATGTCTTTGCTTCTGTGACCTCTATATCTTTTGTCTTGGTTTCCGCAGCTTCTGCGTCTTCTGCCTGCCCTTCTGTTTTTTCTGTAACTTCAACATCATTTATCTTAGTATCTATAACTTCTGAATCTTCTGTCTTCGTTTCTGCAACTTCTATGTCATTTGTCTTAGCTTCTTCAGTTTCTGCAGTTACTGCATCTTCTGCAACCTCTGCTTTAACTTCTGCGTCGTTTGCTTCTTGTAATATGATTTCTGCAACTTTTGCTGCTTCTGATATGATTTCGGCAACGTTTGTTTCTTCTGGCATAGCTTCTCCAACGTCTGGTTCGGTTTCTTTTGTTTCTTCTAAGTTAAGTTCTATATTTTCATCTGTTTTTAATTCTGGCTTATCTCCTGATTGGATATCGTTTAATTGTTCTATTTCACTTTTTGATGGTTCGACTTCTGTTACTATTGAAACATCTTCAATTACAACATCTTCTGAACTCCGTTGTACAACTGCACCGACTTCTGTAACAGTTTCTGCAATTTCATTTGCAATTGTCACAGGTTTCATCTCTTTTCTTGCCTTAAAACCTCTAAAGTTAGATTGTAATTTTGTAGCAGCTTTTGATAACTCTTCAACATCGCCTTCTTGAATGAGCTTCTCTAATTCCTTAACTTCATCTTCTTCAGTGACCGCAGCATCTTCAGCTTTACTTTCCTCCGATTGATTGGAATTTGCTCCTACTACGTCCTCAATATTTTCTAATGGACCTTGACTAACTTCTTCAATATCATACTTAACTTCCTCACTAGTTTTTTCTGACTCGGATGGTACTTGAGCGGTTTGTGGTACCGATGTCATTTCTTTCCTGGTTTTGAAACCTCTAAAATTAGACTGCAATTTAGTGGCAGCTTTTGACAATTCTTCAACATCGCCTTCATCAATTAGTTTTTTCAATTCCTCTATCTCATCCAACTCATTCTCTGCAACTTGTGTAGATTGACCATCAACCTCTGCCTGCATGCTTTCCGGTAAATCGTCTGGAACTTCTTCCTTCACAACTTCTAAATTAATTTCCAACTCTCCGTCCTTTAAACCAATATTTTCTATCAACTCTGAATCCTCCTGACCAATAATTGCAATCCCGTCCATATCAGTTTCAGTAAGAGCTTCTACAACCATTTCTTCTTCTTGGGGTTCAACCATACTATCTTTTAAAATAATAGTTAAAGTTTCTTGATCTGCATCAGTCTTCACTTCTTTGTCATTTTTCTCTTCTGCTGAATTCGAACCCACATCAATAATTCCAACATTTAAGTTATCTTCAATTGTTTTAAGCTCTTCTGAGATAATCTCATCCCGTACCTTCTCTGTCTTAACTTTTTCATCTTGCAGAGTTTCCTGTATTGAAATTGCATTAAAAACTGAAAAATCCTGAAACTATAATGAAAGCAAATTCACTTGAATTTGCTTTTTACATCATTTACCTCGGAACCTTTTCCTGTAGTATCATCCTGAGTTGTTTCTGAATAGGAGTCAGTTAGGGTCTGAGTACTGCTGCTACCTGCTGTATCTGCCAACCGGTCTTCTGAGACCGACTCGGAAACAGTTTCTGATGTTTGAGTTACAGTGTCTTCACAACTTTCAGTTTCAGTATCAGTCTTCTGAGTTGGGTCCTGTGAATTGGTTATCCCATTACCACTGTCTTTATAATTTGTAATATTATACTCTTTTCTTTCATTAACTTCAGTATTTTTTGAGTCAGTATAATCCTCCACAATTAATGTAATTTGTGTTCCTATTGATCTCATAGATTTCCTTCTTTCTCCTTTGTCTTCCACGTCAACTGGTTTTTCCTCGGTTGGTTCAACAACTGCTGCTTGCTCAAGTGGAACTTCCACTGATGCAACTGCAACTTCTGCAATGACGTCTTGTGTACTGTTCTGTTGAAGTGATTAGACATTAAACATTCTTGAGTTACTAATTGTGTGGTGTTTTACCTCTTTTTGTGTTTGTTCCAAATTTCCAAGTGCTTTGTAATCTGTCTGGGGATAAATAGGTGGTTAAATTTTATGGGAATGCAATATCTAATATACTCACTTTCTCATAAACTTGTAAATCTACAGGTACAAATTTGCCCTTTTGGAGGATTTGTCGGATTGGCAATTCTTCAATGTCAGGTTCTTGAACTAGAGAAAGAGATAAGTAAACAAGCAATTAAAAGAACTCAGTCAAGGTTACTGGTTGGCGGGTAGTCTAGAGTAAAGACTAGTGTGTGTCTAATGTATAATTGCTGTCTATTACATTCTGATTTCGTATTGTTGTTGTAGGGCTTTGAATATTGATATTGAAGGAATTTATCGCCCAATATTGAATAATGATAGTGCCAAAACAATTATTTCACACCATTTCAATTCAGGTCATGGTTGTTGCACATTTTAATATTAATTAATGATTACAAACAATTGAATTTTAACCAAAATTGCATAATTTAAAGACAATTTTGAATGAAGACTTAGCGAAACCAGTAATTTTAGGTTCTTCAAACCAGTCCAGAGTGCATAAAATTATGAAATGCTGTATTTTGCTTACTATAGAAACTCTCAGCAAAAAAGCCAGACTTTTCAAAATGTTAAAAATTTTGATTTTTACAGTGCAAACAACGGTTTTATAGTCCAACTTTAGTTTACACTCTCACTTTGTGTAATCACCAAATTATGAAAACAATAATTCTGAGAAGCTAAGGACAATACACTGATAAAATCAATTGTGTTGCATAATTTATTATCTAACTAACCATACAAAGGATATGAATCCATTGTTACAATTTTAGTAGGCGTCAAATCTTGCTGAAAATTGACAGCTGTCATCTCTAAATTTTCGCAAGAAAAAATCAAAAAAAGTCATTTTCTTACCTTAATATAAATAAGTCACGCAATTTACCTTCCATTACTCGATAGGTTTCTTTATCACACGAATTTATACAACCCATATTTAACCCTTTGGATTATTTTTTTTCTCCCGCAGGTGAAATCCAAGGGAAATTTTGATCAAAAATGTAGAAATCTGAGCTGATTTTTAGTGTTGAATCACCTTTTTACTTAAAATAGACCAAGCCCCCTTTTATTTTCCACGTGGTGAACCCCACCCAAAAGAAAAACACACCCTTACTGACTGTAAAAATATCACCTGGGCGAATAATTTATTTATTGAGGAATTTGAAATTAAATGGATTCACCTTGTTTCCGTAACTGGATTAAAAATTCACAGTAATGCGAAGCAAAAAGGTGGATATTTTGAGGCTGACGGCGAAGAACTTCTCGTGCCAAACCTTCTAATAAGTCCTCCAATCCATTTGGGATTCTTAGTAAAGGGAAGAGTGGACTGGCGAAAAGCGACATTTTATTCTGGAAAAAAATAATGAAATTTATTTAAACTTTTAATATTTTTATAATAAGAGGGTTTAATTGGAGGACAAAATTTTAATTTTTTGAGGTTTTCATTCAATTTTTGTATTAGTAAAACGTGAAAAAGATTTCCAAACAAATTTTTAATCAGTGCATGGGGCTTAGTGTGTAACAGTGATTAATGTCCCGTGAAAAGTTCATATTGCGTAATCTAACAAATCAGTTCACAAAAAAATTAATCAAACATAGTGCATTGGTGTGATGTATTAAACCCCCCTTATAAAATTAAAATAGAACCAGAAAAAAAAAAAAAAAAATTTTATTTATTTCCTTTTTAAATGTAATCTTGGAAAAAATTACAAACGAGGAAAAACCAACATTTAAATCAAGTCAGATATCACCCATAAGCCTAACACAAGGGGCCGCAGTATGAAAACAAAATGCGAGAGGAAACAAAAAAATCAATCTATTGATTCTTACAAAAATTTGCTGCTTTGTCTAAAAACAACTGCAAATTTAATTGAAATTAATTAGCATAATTAAGTTTTATAACCCAATTAAGTGCAAAACTATTATTTAAAATAGATAAATGAATAATAGAATAGACATACGTTTTCGTTCTTGAAGGAAAGCATCGTGGTTGACTGGTCGGACACGCTTCTTGGATCGTTTCCATGACATCCAATAACTACACAAAATTTAAACGAGAAAGCAAAAAAAAATCGGTTTATATGAAATTTGAACATTTAGCAATTTATTGAATAAAAACAATTTGTTGGGAAATAAAAACTTGCTAATTACAGTAATTTTTTAAAAGTTAAAAAAAAAAAAGTCCACGTGTTATACCCAAACCTTGACACTTCTCATTTATCACAGATACTACAACTACGCTAAGGAAAACTGTCAAAATGCTTGAGGCTTTCGTAGACCTCCAATTGAAGCAGGCTGTTACTGGTTGGATGACATGTCACTATATAAACACGCAAAGCTACAAGGAACTTTCATTTGCAATTAAACATCACATGCCGCCACTCATCAGAGGTAAATCTCAGAAATATTCACATTTCACAACTGACAACCATTTTATTTTCAAGGAAAAGGACAATAGCGTTTAAGTTGATCGTTAATGATTTCTTCAAATCAAAAGATGATGGAAAGTGTCAAAGATCCTTGGGTAAGTAAAAGTACAACTTACATAATTTGTTTATATTGTATGCAAGTCTTATTGAATTTTAATTGATCAATTATTAAATATTTCATCATACTTAGACGGATTTTATATAATTATTGAAAACTTGTAATTTTGTTAGGATTTGCCAATTTTTGTTTGATGTTTTTTCCTTGGATTTTAATTACATGTGACGTTAGGAGTGCGGAAAGAAAGGAAGATATTCTATCAGCCATATCTGTACTGAAGGTTCTAAGATGAATGGGCAGAACCAACAACCTGCAGCTGTCACTTTTAAGTTGGATGAAAGTGATGAATCTAAAGAAAGTGGTGCGCAATCCGTCAGGAAGAAGAGATTTGGTATTAGAAGACTCAGGCAGAAAAAAGAGAAAGTTCAAAATGAGTTGAATCAGCTGAAAACTGAAATGCAGCTGGTGAGTTATTTTTTGATACTTTTTATTGAATGTGCTATGCATTACTTATATTTATTCATGTGTGAAATTTTATGAAAAATTGAGGAAACTCAAATGTTTGATATATGTATCCTGTAGTGACTTCATGCGATTGACTTGTGAGTTGGCATTTTCCATTATATTAAAGAATTAATGTTTTTTTTTTGGAAGGTATTTTGAAATGAGTGTTGAGGGAATTTTCATTAGGGAGGGAATAACAAAAAGAGTCAATTCATGTTCCTTAATAAATTTCTTTAATTGTTTTTTTTTTTAAATTTAGACTGAACATACAATTCCTATGGACCTACTATTGAAAAATCTTAATACAAGTGTGGAAGAGGTAGATTATAAATAAAGGAATTTGTGCAAATATACTTCCTTATACTCATTCCTAGGGTTTGACATCTGCAGAAGCTGCTAAAAGACTGAAAGAAAATGGCCCTAATGCATTGACTCCACCAAAACAAACACCAGAAATTATTAAATTCTTAAAACAAATGTTCGGTGGCTTCTCCTTACTTCTATGGGCTGCAGCAATTCTTTGTTTCATTGCCTATGGAGTAGACGTTCTTACTAATGAAGTAGCATCAAAAGACAATGTAAGAAATTATAATAGCAACAACAAAATTCAGCTAATGTTATAGTTTTTTTAATTTTTACAGCTATGGTTAGGTATTGTTTTAGTGCAAGTTGTCGTTTTAACTGCAAGTTTTACCTATTACCAAGAAGCGAGAAGTTCCCAAATTTTGGACTCGTTTAAAAACATGATTCCCCAATATGGATGTGTTAGAAGGGATGGTAAAGCACTTAACATCCCAGCTGAAGAAATAGTTGTAGGAGATATTGTTGATGTGACGATAGGCGATAGAATACCTGCAGACATCTGTATTATTACATCACAAAATTTCAAAGTGGACAATTCTTCGCTGACCGGTGAATCTGAACCACAGAGCAGAAGCTCTGAATTTACTCATGACAATCCTTTGGACTCTAAAAATCTGGCTTTTTTCTCAACATTTGCAGTAGAAGGTATGGGTCAATTTTATTATTATTTTATTTAACCAACAAGTTGAATGAATTTCTAACTTTTATTTAGGTTCTTGTCGCGGAGTCGTTATCTGCACCGGTGACAAAACTGTAATGGGTAGAGTTGCCAATCTTACTTCTGGTCTTGGCAATTCAAAAACGCCAATAGCCCGTGAAATTGAACACTTTGTCCATCTAATCACAGGATTTGCTTTAATAGTTGGCCTTACATTTCTAGTGGTTGTTTTAGTTTTGGGCTTCCAATGGCTTAAAGCAGTTATTTTCATCATTGGCGTTATTGTAGCTAATGTCCCTGAAGGACTTCTACCAACAGTCTTCGTTGAGTATTAGATTTAACTATCCTTGAATGATCTTAAATACAATATATTTTGTCATTAGGTTTCGTTGTCTTTGGCAGCCAAACGAATGGCAAAGAAAAACTGCTTAGTGAAAAATTTAGAAGCTGTAGAAACTCTTGGGTCAACGTCGGTTATTTGCTCGGACAAAACCGGAACGTTGACTCAAAATAGAATGACAGTTGCTCATCTGTGGTTTGATAATCATGTTTTCCGCACGAATACATCGGAGTCACAAGGAGGGTCAGAACAAACTGAATTTGATCAAGAGTCACCTACATATAAAGCTTTACTAAAAGTTGCAACACTGTGCAATAAAGCAGAGTTTAAACCTGATCAAGATGAAGCAATTCCAATTATGAAAAGGTTTTAAATAGCGTGCCGATTTAGTTGTTCAAATTTACATTCAAATCATTTCAGGGAAACAAAAGGCGATGCATCAGAATCTGCAATATTAAAATTTTCAACTCTTCAGTTGGGAGACGAAGGCCTTAACAATACAAGAATGCTCAATAAAAAAATCTGTGAAATTCCATTTAACTCAACCAATAAATTCCAGGTAATGACAGCTATCAAGTACATTCTGCAGAATTAGTACACACACCGTTGATTTTTTGTACACCGTTGATTTCTGGAAATTTAATTGAAGTCTGGTTATTACCCTCTCACTAAGTAAATTCACTTTACAGTTATCTATTCATCAGTTGCAAGAAGTTACTGATCTATCAGAAAATATTCTAGTCATGAAAGGAGCACCTGAACAAATAATAGACCGTTGTTCAACTATTTTATTAAACGGTGAAGAAGTTTCATTGGATGACGAGAGAAGGAAACAGTTTCTTAATGCTTACTTAACACTTGGAAGTTTGGGAGAAAGAGTTCTTGGTGAGAAATGTATATTTACAATATACAATATTGACACATTTATTTCTTTTAGGGTTTTGCCATTATTATTTACCAAAGAATAACTTCCCTCTTGATTTTCCATTTGACAATGATAACATTAATTTCCCAATGGATAATTTATGCTTTGATGGTCTTATGTCACTCATTGACCCTCCAAGAGCAACTGTTCCAGACGCAATTGCTCAATGTAGGACTGCTGGAATTAAGGTATATAAGTAATACAAGGTTGTCTTGTTTTATAAGAGTTACAAAAATGTTTTTCAGGTTATTATGGTGACTGGTGACCATCCAATTACTGCCAAAGCCATAGCCCAAGCTGTTGGCATTATATCCCACGAAGCTAGGATAGATGAAGAAGAGTCCTTAAGAACTGACATAGCTGATGAAGTGTCAGAACAGAACCATGTACGAGCTTGTGTGATTCATGGCGGACAGTTGAAAGATCTTAAACCAGAGGAAGTGGACAATATCTTGAAATATTATCAAGAAGTAGTCTTTGCGCGCACTTCACCACAACAGAAACTTATAATTGTAGAAAGTTGTCAAAGGCTTGGAGCAATTGTAGCTGTAACTGGAGATGGGGTGAATGATGCTCCAGCTTTGAAGAAGGCAGACATTGGTATTAAGTACGAAGTATAAAGCGCCTGGATGATTAATTGTGTTGTTTGTTTGGTAGGAATTGCAATGGGAATCACTGGCAGTGAAGTGAGCAAACAGGCTGCCGACATGGTATTACTAGATGACAATTTCGCGTCAATAGTTCTTGGTGTAGAAGAAGGAAGATTGATATTTGATAATTTAAAGAAGGCCATTGCTTATGCTTTAACAGCTAACCTACCAGAAATTGTTCCATTTTTAATTTATGCAATTTTCAATATTCCTTTGCCACTTGGGAATATTCATATGCTCATTATTTGTCTTGGGACTGATATAGTAAGACGTTACTTGTCATTTTTAAAAATAATTCAGTTTTCATAGTTTAGTATTTTGGTAGATTCCTGCAATATCCATGGGTTACGAGAAGGCTGAAACAGATATAATGTTGCGAAAGCCGCGTAATCCGCAGGAAGAAAATTTAGTAAATTTAAGGCAAATAATGCATTCTTTTATATAAATTTTTTAATTTTGATAACTTTGCTCTTCTATCTTCCTTTACAGGTTAATAGCACGTGCCTATGCCCAAATTGGCCCAATAGAAGCTCTGGGTGGTTTCTTCACTTACTTTGTAATTATGGCTCAAAATGGATTTTGGCCATTAAAACTTTTTGGTTTGAGAGCTGCTTGGGAGTCACCATCTGTTAATGACTTACAAGACTCTTACCATCAAGAATGGGTAAATTAAGTCCATTAAAGCTACAATTTTGTTTCTAACTCATTTTATAAAACTTTTAGACTTACAGTCAAAGAAAATCCTTAGAGTACACTTGCCAAACAGCATTTTTTGTTTCAGTTGTGATCACACAATTAGCCAATTTAATAGTAAACAAAGTTAGAAGAAAATCAGTCTTTCAACAAGGAATGGGGTAAGTAATAGCATAAATTATAAATTATATATAACACAAAAATTTACATTTTTAGAAATAAAGTAATGCTTTTTGGAATGGCTTTTGAGGTAACTTTAGCTGCATTCTTAAGTTACACACCTGGAATGTACAACATTCAAATGGAACCTTTGAAGTAATCCAAACTGTCACTCAACTATACAATTCAAAATCAATTAATGATTTTTTTATTAGATTTCTATGGTGGCTTCCTGCAATACCATTCAGCATTTTAATATTCATTCTTGATGAACTAAGGCGCCTAGCAATTAAAAAAGCACCACAAGGTTTTATATTCAGGGAGACATACTTTTAACATGAAGAGGATTTATTTATTCATAAAATAAATCTGTGAATAACAGCACATTATAAAACAAGCCTTTCCACTCCGTTCCCTTTATCGTCATTATCCATCAAATTCTCTTCAGCCAATTGTCGGAAATGTTGAGAATTTTTGAACTCTGAGTAAAGTGTAAAAAGAACATGAAGGGCTTGGATTTTTGATTTGTAAATTGGAATGTCGAGAAGACCTGAGAACAAAAATTGTGTTAAATGGAACGTAAAAAACAACAATAAATCAAAATACCACAAATGATATCCACATATTGAGATAATTCGCAATCAGTATTAGCAGATGGCAACCCAACTTCCTTCAACAATTCTTCAAATTCCGGATCCCATTCTTGCATCAGACTTTCAATGTCTGGCATAGCTCTGATAAAAATTGTATTACAATAAAAGACTAAAAATTACATTGTTATGAAATATACTTGGTATAATGAACTGTAGGAGGAGGTTTTGATTTATGTAAATCACTTATACTTTTTATCCATTTATCTATCTCTTTTGGGTGCTTCTCGGCATTTTCAAGTGTTTTTACAATCTGAAATGTTTATTCGGATTAGAAAATTTAATTTCGGCACGGGTTGCTAAAATCTTACAACTGTCTTAGTACTGGCTTGTTTGGATACCGCACGTAATTGTAAATCCAGAACTGTTTGATCTGATTGTTTTGAACATGGCTCATCTAATACAGTGAGACCAAGCATTTCCGGTTTACTATCAGGTCGAGATACCTTTAGAAAATAAATAAAACTACTAATGTTCCTTCTAAAATTTATTACTAATTTAAAACCTTTATAAAAGCATCAATATCTCCAACAGCAGGTATAAAGTCGGGGATAAAAGGCTTTAATTTATGATCCAATTCTATAGTTTGTGGAGTGTATCGTGTAATGAATTGAAAAAGATCCTTTATTTCTGGTGAGACGTTTAAGTGTTCGTATTCGGCTGGGTCATAAGCCCTAGAGTTAAAGAGAAAAATATCCGTTTATAAAAGTATGTTTATTAAACAATTTTATGTAGTATTATTTCTTTTTATAAATTATTGTATAGTATTTGTATTCTCTGTAAGCACCCTTCAATTTGTGCTCCTTGGGAGTCATCATCCTCGTCTTCATCCTCTTCCGATTCTTCCGAATTATTTCCGTTGTTATTATCTTCATTTTTATTACTCGGTCCCGGCAGTCCCGGCAGTGGTTCCACATCTGGTAAGGGTTTTAATAATGTTGTAGGTTCTTGTTTTGGTTCTGGTAGAGGATCTCCAGCCTATTATAATCATTTATTTTACTTTTTTTTTAAAGATTTGCAATTTTTTAAATACCTTTACAACTACAGATTCATCTAAGTCTTCCTCTTCAGTAACTGCTTGATTCGTTGTGGGTCGACTTACGGCACTCATCGGTTGAATCTCTATTCACACAAGTTAACGTGTAATCAATATATAAAAGATGTAAACAAATTTTACTTTTAATCCTTGGGCTGAAAACGGACTCAATTTCTTCATTAACGTCCAAAACTTCGTCGAACGGCTGATGCCTTACTACTTTCAATGTAGACTGTAACCAAAAAAAATGTAATCACATAAAACTTGAAATCATACGCGATCTCTTACTTTCAGGGCCGACCCAAGCGTGAATTCCTCGTTGCTATCCTCCGCCATGTACCGTAACCACAACAAACAGTCGCCATCCCGCGTAAGTCGCCATACTGGATCAACGATTGGTTGAAATAAATTCTGAATTACCAATCAAAAAGCGCAACGAGTCTATCCCTCGCTCGATGGCGGAAGTGGTTTTAGTAGACTCCGAAAGCGTGTGAAAATGCACGAAATCACCTGTACAAATTAATTGCAATAAATACACATAATGTCAGTCGCGTCTAAAAGTAACCAACAAGACCCAACCGCGACCGATCAGGAAAAAAGTATGGAAACAACAACTCAGACAACGATTGAGGAGAACGGTGCGAAAAACGCACCCAACTTATTGCTGCAGTGAGTAAACATTTTTTAAAAATGTAGACACAACATTACAATTAAATGGTATTGGAGGGAACAAGCATTGACACGAATCAAAACACGACAAAAACCCGCTTTAAATACACATCACTCTATAACTGTTGTTACTACACCGTATTTTTTAAATGTCTGTGTTTATTTTGCGATTGTCTTATCATCACCCGTTTTTTTTTTCTCTCTCCCTGCTCTTCTTCACTTTTTGTGTCTGTCAGGAATAAAAATAATATGTACGATTCGGGTCAACAGACATCGATTCAAGTTTGTGTGTCCACTACAACAAGTTGTGCAGAAAACAGGTAGAAATTTTCAGTTTTTTTGAGAATTTTTTTTTGCTGTAACTACTGATAACCTTTTATTTTTTGTGTTGTCAGTTTGTTATCAGCATGATTCCGCGAATTTTTTTTTAAGTTGTGTTATTTCAAGATACGATACAAAATGAAAGATACATTATTAATGGCTGTGTATAAAATTTTCAGTGCTTCCAGTAGTCCCCAGCCTAGTCCTAAAATGCAACTGAAGTTTAGAGGTGAAGGTAGAAGGGAGCAGTCATCCCCCAGTGGATCTTCGGTTAAAGATCTATCGACTGAGTTCTCCATGTCGTATATCGGAAATGAGGTGATTTATACATGATTTGGATGGTATTTTATTTTTTTGAAAAGAATTTGGTTATTTAGACTGTTATTGTGAGGTAATTTTTTTGGAATTTCCCAGGTGTGCCCATAAAGGAAAGAGAAAGTTACGCAACTCTATCTCTAGTTTCATTTTTAATTTAATTTTACAGTCATATTAAAAACTGCCTTTTTATGCAGAGAAGACAGTATAAACTGTTTTTCTTATTGAGTTATGTTTGACTATTTTTAACTTTATCATACAATGATAAGTTATGCGATCAATAAATTGATGTTGCTAAGCCGAGCTAAGAATTTAAGCAGCGTAAACATATGACTGTGTATTAATAGTAAAACTGTTTACTAACTGCAAATGAAATAAGCTAAGAAAGCTTCCAGGGGACATGTAATACATATATCCTGAGAATACACGGAGTTCGGTTTAAAATATTTCCAAAATTTCTTTTTTTAAAAGTAGTAGTCTTACAAATGGAGTGAGTATTGGAGGTAAACAAGTGGAAGAAAATAATTCTTTCAAAGCTGGCCATGTTTTTTTGAATATGCTTACCTTCTTTGAAAATACCTATCGAAGTTAGTGGATTCAAATATACGCACATCAGCAAAGAAAATGAAACCAGTTGTAGAATACGAAATTTCACACTTTCAAGTCATGAAATTTGAATTACGCAACGTCATGTAAACAATACCACGCTTATAAGTACTTTGTTGCAAAATGTGCTTTTTTCTTTTTTTTTCTGTAGTTATAATTGTTGAATTTCTCGCATCTTCAATACCCAACTACGTTTACATGTGTCGTGTTCGGTCGGACAACCAAGCTAAGTAATGATTGAGTATAAGTTGATTTTGAAAAAAACCGAACTTGTTATCACTTTTTTCCCATATACTGAAAAGGACTAAATAAATTTTGTAACGAACACCGAACAAGGTGAAAAAATATTTGTCGGTGCAAAATAGAACTATACGTCGAATTGACTCGTTCCTTCTTTGTCGATTGTCAAGTCAATACATCTGTCAACCAGGTACGGGTCTGGAAATTTTGAATTTACTATTTTGGATGATGAGAATTGAAAAAAAAATTAGAAAAAAAATGCACGACTGATCTTTAACTTCAAATACTCGCTCCAGTTTGTAAGAAAAAGTAAAACGCCACGTGCATCACCTGAACCTCTTTACCTTTTCTTTTAATTCGTTGTGTTAATGATTAATAATTCACCCAAGGAAGTAAATTAATTACTATTAACGATCCATTAAAACTCTCAATTGTGTAAATCTACTTAATATGACATGTAATCAATAAGTTCTTTAATTATTCGGAACTTTTCATCTTCTTTTAAATCTAATAACAAAGCTAGTGTAATTTATATTCTGAAATTATGGAGTTATTAATATAAAATTTTATTTTTTAAATTTTAGGATACAATAAGCAGGTCATCTGAGTCTGGAAAATCAATCGACATCCAAAAATCACCTGAATGTGGCTCAAGTAAAGATTTAGTAATCCGTGATAAAAAATCTGGAGACAAGAAAAAGAAAAGTTCACCATGGTACAATGTATGTTATGATAAAAACTGATCATTTTTTTTTTGAAAAACATTCAAAAAAAAGTTTTTTTTTCTAAGTTGAGTCAAGAAAAATGGTTGGTTGCACTTGTGGAATGTTTTTTTTTTTCATTCTCTATGATCCATTTGTAATAAATTTTCCTCTCCCCTTGTTTTACACAAGATAACATCTCTCTTAGTATCACGGTTTTTATATCTGTAAAGTTGATGATTTATTTGTATTCTCCTATCTACAATTTGTTTGCTTTAATTTTGATGAATTTATTTTTGTTACTGAGGGTCAAAGTTTTGAATAATTCAATTTTTTTTTTTTTCCTGTGGGTAAATTTATTGTCATGAATATTTAAAAGTATGATATATTTGTGTAAAAATACCATATTTGGAAGATTACATCATAGATTTTTTGGTGACAGTTGGGGTCTAGAAAGAATTCACTAAGCACACTGGTGGTTTAGATGTGAAAAGTCGCTAATATGCCTTTCTTTTTGAAGGTTTTGAATCCGTCTTACAAGTCGAGGAGTGATGATTTTAAACGGTTATTTAAAGAGTTGCCAGAGAATGAGCGGTTGTTAGTAGGTGAGTTTTATTTTTGGGTGAGTAAGTAGTTTCTTTGGTGTTTACACTGTATGTGAAGTGGAAGGCGCTACCTAGTGCTAGTTCTATTAACTTATCGTCATATATCTAATTTAAATTTACATAATTTTTTTCAGATTATTCCTGTGCCCTACAGAAAGACATACTCGTGCAAGGAAGACTCTACATTTCCCAGAATTATGTATGTTTCTACGCGAATATATTTAGATGGGAAACTGTGGTAAGAATAAGTTTTGTGAAACAGAAAACGTTTGCTTGTTCTCCCTCAAAAATTTAAAAATTAGGGAGGTAATGCAACTTATAAAGACACACGGGATGCGCAGAAGAAAATTTTGTGCTGTTCTGCGCATTCCAAAATGTCATTAGATTAAGTTATGTTACTCAAGTTGCACTAACTTCGTACAGTTGTTGCCTTCTTATCTCGTATTAACGTATTTCTTATTTTAGTTAGTTATACGATGCGTCGACGTGACAGCAATGACCAAAGAGAAAACAGCACGAGTGATACCAAACGCCATTCAAATTTGCACGGAAACCGACAAACACTTTTTTACCTCGTTCGGTGCACGCGATAAAACTTATTTGATGCTTTTCCGTGTATGGCAAAATGCACTTATGGAACAAGTAATGAAAGCACAAAATCGAAAAATTGTAAATGTAACAATTCTCTTTTCGTAGCCGATGTCCATTCAAGAGTTATGGCAGTGGGTTCACTTTAACTACGGCGACGACTTGGGTTTAACAAGTGACGATGATGATTATGTCGCGCCTTCTGTCGTCGACGATGATGGAAGTAAAAATAACGGGATGTTGCTCTTGCTGCCCGAGATTAAAGAGTGCGGGACGAGTAAAAATTCACCTAAAACGCCAATGGAGTTAAATATGGATTCTTTAAGCTTGAAATCAAGTTGCAAGGTAAACACATTAGTTGGCAAAAACAATGTTAGTCAATTTCTTTTGCCAATTTGGTACTATGTGGAAATTCTTCTAGTCCAATCTGAGTTGCATCTGACGGCCGCTAGATGGTGCTAGCGCTCATAATGATATCTAGGTGTAAAATTTGTTAAACATAATAGAAGAAAGATAATTATGGATGCCAACACCACCTAGTGGCTGTCAGACGCGGAACTGAGAAGTAGGAGTCCCTCTTAAAAGATTTTTTATTTCCTTTTTCTGACTGACGTTTAGTGTTTGGAATTCAATATCTTAAATATTTAATGGGGTAAAGTTTCAAGGTTCAACACGTGCTTTTAAGTCGGTTCCTGAACCTAGAATTAAAAAAAAAAATTGATTGCATTTTGAAACTTTTAATAGCACAGATAAATTTATCTAGTCAGCTTAAAATTATAGATGGAATGAAGTTAAGTCGTATTTATTTGATGATTTTTTGAATATTGAATGTTGGGGTAGTTTTATGCTGCAACAAGTGACATTTAAAGAAAAAAAACTGAGTAAAAATAAGTCATGTAACATTACAACTATGGAATGATATTACATTACCTTCAATTACGGGCTCTTCAAGAGAAATGATTTTTATAAAAATGTTCGAAGAAACCACTGTAGTTACCATAGATGAGTTCAACAAAATCTCAAATTTCAAACTAAGTAAAGGTTTGATATTGTCGTTAAGAGGATGTTGTTACTTTTATAGAAGCCACTCGATGGAGATAACTTTAAAAAAAAATACTGGCAATATATAAATAGATATTATGAAAAGAACAATTTTGTCACTTCTTCATTAGAAAACAAAATTTAAAGAGATTTTACAACAAAAAGAGTTGCTAATCAAGTTGGAAGTAAATTGCAATCGGCATTGAAGTATAGCCAAAAATTTATATCTACGCAACTTCAAAAGTCTAAAGATTTTACTTCAAATTTCGTCGTAAAAAATTATACTGCCAACTTAACTAGCAAGAGTTTTTAATCAGACGAATGAGAGTCCCCCGTAGAGGTAATAAAAACCTCTTATTCGCCCTTGCCAAACCATACATTACTTATTTAACACTAATCTTTTAAATACGGCTGAAAACCAATACTTTTAAAATCGAGCTATAAAATGTCTTGTTTGAAGTTCTGTGTAGAGGGATTTAATATTTTGTGAAAAGAACCTCCGACATCAAAAAATGTTCAAACTGGGTTAAGCTAATGATATAAAATTACTCAGAAATGACGCAAAGCAATATTTTGTCCCATCTCTACCATTATTAACCTACGGTAGCCGCATAGCTTTTCGACATGTGTTCTTGCGTTACTTCAATGTGAACACAAGTGTGAACTAGCCTTTATATCAAAGAATAGAAAAATTGTGAGTAAACTATGAAAGTAGAGATTTTAATTTCAAATATTTCAGTACAAAACTCTTGACAATTCAATTATGATATGAATTCAAGTAAAATATCAAAAGTCTTTGCTAAATTTGAACCTACAACATCACCATAGAACCACGAAAACACTGCTAAATAAAGCACGTGAATGAATAGCAGTGTTAACTACACACTCCTAGCAAAGAACCCTTTTTTGAAGTGCAATCTGTTGACTCCATTTCCTCAACTGGTTGCGTGTAATAGAATAAAGCAAAGCAAAACGAGGCCAAAATTTGTCTGATTAAACGAAAACATTTATCCACTTTGTGCTACTTCCGTACGCCTTTTCCCCGCGATCCGATGCACCGTGATCGGCCGAGAGGGTACGGGCCACGTCCGTACGCCCTGTGCCCGCATCGCTGCGCCCCGCTCGGGGAGAGGCGACGGCCGTCCCGCGGTCATGTAATGCTAGTCTTTCAGCACCTTTAGTGACTAGATTATCATAGCATGAAATTGCCGAAACCTGTAGGACTAGGAATTTGAAAAATGAGGATTTACTATAAAAGAATGCATCAAGTTCTAATACATGTCCCTTTAGTGCTCCTGATCAATACAGGAACTTTTTCCCAATCTCTTATTATATCAATAAAAAGCATAATCAAATATAACTTGAACCTAAACTTAGTTTTCCAAATCGAACACTTGGCACAAACTTCCGCATTGTCTCTTTATATGTCCCCCTTTTCCCAACTTATTTTCCACTCCCCCCCCTTTAAAAACATTTGGCGCAAAATAGTCCGATGCCTAAAATTACAAACTGGACCAGGCAGACTAAAAATTGTTCGAAACGATTATAATACAACCCCATATACACGTACGTGGTCTCTACTAATGAATTCTACTAAAGTAAGAGAAAATTCAACTATATACAGAACTATACCGAGTATTTATCTCAATGGATATTTATTAATGGTAAGAAAAGTTTGTTTTTAAAAAAAATGATGGGGTCACATGTTAAATTTCTAATCCAATACACGTTACGAGATTGAGTCATGTGGTGTGGGAGTGAAAGGAAAAAAAATTCTGACCTTGTGCTGACTAAGTTAGGAAAGTTGTTCATTCCTTCTTCCTGTTTTGTTGGTGTCGGATGCATTGGGACAGGATGGTCAGTAGTCAGGTTGATCGTTTGGACGATGAAGATTGCAATGAATTCTTAGCTGCGTTTAATGTGGAAGAATTCGTGGGCGATTCAGACAATGAAGTTTCACCGCCCGTTTGCGAGGATTTGGAAAATCATTTCTGTCTGGTAGGATAGCAGCGAGTGCATGTGCACTTGGATGGTGCGGTTCATGTTGGAGCGGGTGGGCGATGGTTAGAGATAGTTTTCTTTGGCAGTGGAATGTGTGGAAAATGTCGTGACGAAAGGGTTTGGGTGCACCTTTTTTTTTTTCTTTTTTTTTTTTTTTTTTTTTGGGTGATTGGGTTATGTAATTTTTTATTTTTATTTATTTTTTCTTTTTAAATGAGAGTTATTTTTGTAACTGGTAGGTGGTCTGTAGGGGGGGATGAGTGAGTGGTGTTTTTAATGGTTGATCAATTTGGAGTTATCTCAAGTGATTAGGATTTTTTTTGGGTAATTTGTGATGGGGATATTTTTGATAGTGTAAATGGATTGGAATTTGAGTTGATTATTTTTAATTGGAGTTTTTTAAAAAGTTTTATGGTGAGTTTTAAATTTTTTATTTGTGTTGTTAACTTGTGGTAATTTATTTGGGATTTTGAAATTTCCTTTTCCTTTCTTATGTGACAATACATTTCCGTTTCTTTAAAATTCATAGTAAGTAAGTGGAATTTTTTTTAAATGAGGTTTTACTTCTTTAAAGGAATCCCAGCCTTGGCACAATTTAATGATTTTTGGCTTGGAATTTTTTATTGTATTTTTTTTTCTTCAGTTAATCGGATTTAATTTTATAGTTTTTGTAGTTGGACAAATACTTTATGAAGGTTTTGGTCATGCTTGCAAAAATTTGTAGGGATTCTTTATTTTTTTTTACCTGCAATTTTAAAAATTTTTTAACCCTTTTATTTATTCCGAATAAATTATGTGACATTTTAAGAGAATGCGGTAAATTTTTGTATTTATTTGTGATATTTGATAATTTTGTGTGCTAAAATTGGATTTGGTTTGCTTACGTTAGAGTGTAATTAAATCAAAGCAGATGATTTCACAATTTTAGTCGGTTCTGACTTCCCAAAAGTTTTAAATTTCACTTGATTATGATGCATTTTGGACGTCATAAATTGTCAAATTCCAAACTTATCTGTATCACGAATTAATTTTTTAAAATTTTTTATACAAAACTTTTATCCATATTAAAGTAATAAATTAATTTTAATTGAAAAATGACTTCAAAAATTTTCCACAGTCTAAACGTATCACACAAAATGTCATGAAAAATCTTAGTAACTAATAACTATTTTTAAACCGTAGGAATCTCCATCTCCATCGACACCAGCAGACCCTCACATTTTAGCCACAGGATCCGAAAGGGAAAACGATGTGTCTGATGCATTAAACCCGTCGGATCCGCTGCCAACTTCTTTCTCCTTGCCAAAAATCACAAGTAAAATCGATTCCAGGTTACCAACTGATTTAAGCGACTCAACTGAATCCGAAAATGAACTACATGGTACAATCATTTTTAATGAAAAATTATCTTATGTAATTTACTTACATAATTATTTTTATACAAAAGGCGAAATTCCCTGCACGTGCGAATCACATGCTGGCAAGGAATTCTTTAATTTCATCTGCCCAATGCCAGTTGAGCAGTCGTTTAATAATTTGTTTACAGACTCGAAATTTTATTCTGATTTTCAAGCTACCAGACGAACTACAGGTAATTAAATCTTTTGAAAATGACAAACTGCATAATTCACGTTTTATTCTCACCAGATCTTGTGCAAAGTAAGTGGAGAGAGAATCCAGAAACTGGTACAAAATCCAGACAAATTACGTACACACTTACACTCGGAATGGCTATGGGACCTAAAACAGCACAAACGTCTGAAACACAAGTAAGGGGTTCCGAGGCAGCATTCTTCAAAAGACTAAAACTGAACTAAACTTAAAGCGAATTTTATAACTTGTGACATCATTAAATAAATAATCTATGACTTTCCAAGCAATAAAATTCGCTTATTGTGATTCAGTTGATATTTGCTATTATATCATAAAAATACTTAAAGCCAATAGCTAATAATAATGATATAAAATGTTGATAACGTGTATAACTGTTTGACTGATCAAACTGCTATGACCAAATCCTTTTGGTGAAATGAATCGACTGAACTGTTGGGTCTGAAGTTTGGTTTATTGTATGGAAAGAAAACTGCTTAAAAAACGTTGAAGCGAAATAACTAAATTTGACGCCATATTGTTATTTGATCACGTGATTCAAATTGGCCCAATTGGATCATTTCCTTAGATCCTAGCACTTGCAACTCACCATTATTAATTGAATTTGTTATTAAACTATTTCTGTTGACACTTGGCACTTCAAAACTAATCCCCAGACATCTTAATTTCTAAACCTTAATATGAATATCCGTGTCATTCTCTTTTTCAGACATTAATACATGGCTCAAAACCCGGTTCTATTTACATCGTCGAAGTCGAAGCTGCTAATATGGGTGTACCGTACTGCGACACATTTTTCACACTACATCGATATTGCCTCACTCATGTGGCGCCCAATAAATGCCGTGTTCGTGTACATAGTCAAATTAAATACAGGAAATCAGTTTGGGGTTTAGTAAAATGTATAATTTTATCATTTTTAAACTTTTGTAAAAACACTAAACAATTTTTTTCCCTCAAAATTTTAGCTTTTATTGAAAAAAATGTATTACAAGGAATTGATGATTATATGAAAGATTTAAGTAAGAATTTAAATTACTTTTTCACAAAACCTCTTAAAAGTAAACCACTATTTTTTATTTTATAAAATAATAGAAGCAGCTCTGTTACAAGATTACTCTAGAAGTCAACTAAAGCCACCCAAACCGCGCAGGCGCGGTCGGCAGCGCAAACCGGATTTATCCAAAACGGAATCAGTTGCAGATGGGACTGGCAAAAACATTCTTAATACAGGTTGAAATTTTCATTTATAATGTCAAATCAGATTTTGATCTTATTTTTTTTTTTTTGAATTTTTGTTTAGTTCCTGGTAGAGGTCCATTGGAAATCGGACGTTTTGTTACCAGTGCAGATTTTCTAGTCAAGATTGTTTTGTTTGTGTACGAGTTATCAGTTTATTGATATCAAATATGCACTTGACGTTATCTATAATTATAATAATCTAAATTATTTACAGTTTGATGATGCTTTTATGCCTGAACGCTTTACTTTATTACAAGTTATGGTCACTTGAAAGCCAAACAAGTAGAATGATGCTGCCACCAAGTTATTTAGATATAGATTTTATTAGGTTCGTTTATTTACCCTTGACATTAATGAAGTGTAATGTAATCATCATTTAAATTTAGAAAGTCACCGCTGACGTCAGAGGAATGGGCCAATCTTGTTCAGCAACAAGAACAGCTACATCAAATAGAAATGCAGAAATGGAGTGAAATATTAGAAAGCAGTATTCAATTACTTCAGCAGGTGGCGATGAATTATTTTTTTTTTTTTTAAGTTTTCGTTTCGAAATTTTTTTAAAACTTTTTGTAGACTGAAGATACTCTTACAACGCTTCAGAAAGGAATTCGACCATATCAGTTACAAAGAATGTTGCAACTATTTGGTGATAAACTGAGAGAACCTGAAGAATCATGACGAGAATGGATTGAAATTTTTATTTTTAACGAATTATGTATAGATAAGAAATATTTAATTAAGGTGCAGTGGTTGTTGCACAAACTATTCTTCCAATTTTACGCTGTTATAAAAAAAAACTTGTTAATGTAAATACTTTAATTATTTATTTCTTAGTTTGTGGATAATAGTTTGGCCATCCATAATGGGTAAAGAGGAAAAAATGCTTTTTATTTTCAGTATTAATGTAATATATCAATCAATGACCGTTTTAAAAAAAAAAGGAAAGTGTAAAGTTGTGTATAAAATAATGAAAAACGTCTAAGTGCTTCCGAAGATGATGAAATAAGTGACAATAAAAGTGAGAAGAATGTTTATTTGAATGAACAAATTGAAGAATAATTAATGCTTAAATGACAGCTAAAAATGTTTTTATTTTTTCACAGCTTAACACTAACTTTACATATATTTTTATTTAAATATAGTATTGCGATAATATTTGAGTTCGTCGATGCTTTCTTTGATGTCCTCGAGAGCCCTGAAAATTAATTAATTAATCAATTTTTTTTTAACTTTTATTTTTAATCAAACTAACCGATGAGTCCCTGCTTTCTTTGGCGTTTGGCCGTATTCTTCGGGATACCAACGTCTGAAAAAAATACGGAATTAATATTTCTTAACTAAAAATATTAAGATTTCGTCTTACTTGCATAACTCCTTAATGGTCGAAACATCTACTATGCGGTAATGTAGATGTTTCATCAACTCGGGCATGTATTTGTCTAAAAATCTTTTATCAGCGTGAACTGTATTTCCAGCGAGCGGACATTTTCCAGGGGGTGTGTGTTGACGCACGAATGAGAGCAACTGCATTTCGGCTGATTGTAAAGTAACTGTTGAATTACGGCTTGCTTCAGTTAAACCCGACTTTAAAACGGAGTTTAGTTGGTGATTATTTGATTGACAATTTTTTTAAATATATTTTTTACTTTTCCGTGATGAGTTTTACACCAGGAGTTCATCGAGTTGAGTATTTGTTCTGGTTGATTTATGATTAAGTTGGGGCCTTCTGCTATGATGTCTAAATCTCCATTTGTTATAATACAAGCAGCTTCTAAAATGTGGCAGTTGTTGATGTCTAAACCCGTCATCTGTTAATGTTTTGAATGAGATTGGGTTTATTTTGATGTTATATTTCTTACTTCTAGATCGACCCATATTAACCGTTCTTGGTCTGGGAAGTTAAATGAATTCATTCGAACAATATTCATTATTCCTTTATACGGATTTAACTGTTTGAAAGTTTTATATAGCATGTCATGTTTACGATGGTTAAGTTGCTGGTATAAAGTTAAATACAGGACGATGCTTTATGGAAATTAGTTCACGCAATTGCCACGTGAAGGCGATCGTTGTGGCGGCATTTTTGTTGTTCTGGGTAATTACTTTATTTCATTTTAATTACAATAATATAACTGATTAATATTTTATCAACGTATCATTTCAAATTTTAAATTTCATCCCGTTTTCGGATTGCAGTCGAACTTGCTTATTTGATCGAACATCTACTTAATAGGGCATTCGCACTTACCGGCTTTATTTATTTTTTTGCCGTTAAGATTTCCCTTTGCATGGAGACACTCAAGGTATATACAACGTTTCTCGAAATAACTCTGATCGTCCGCTATAAAAAATATAATTTAAAATAAAAAACTTACATTTTAAAAATTAAAACAGACATACAGCACGACCAGTCTAACGTCAAACTTTCCTTTCCATCCTTCGTTTTGTTCTTAATATAGTTCTTAATGCACTCGGCATGGACTTTTGTAGTCGTTGTGAGAACGTTCATAACTGGTTTTCCCGTAGCAGTAGGGTCGCATTCTTGCCTTGCGTGGGAGCATACAACAGTTTCATCAAAAGCTTTTTTGTGGGAATCCACTAACACACCTTCCTTAGGTTTAAATGGAACGTAGGGTTTGGGTTCTGTTGGCATTTTATACGAAAAACCAAACACAAAATATGCCAAAAGAGACGTGGTGAACAAAAAGAAGTTCATTTTGATGATTTTGCCTTGCAATTCGTTTAGGGGTTTTATACACAAACAGATAATTTCTTTCAGATGTTTTGATCTAAGTATAATCATCAGTTGCACTTGACTGGTGAGTTTAATAGCATTTATTACAAATGTTTTTCAGGAAATTTGTCTGTCTTTAACTAGTCATGAGATTGGCGCTTTAATTATTATATTTTTTGTAAGTGTTACAGATGTGTATTCCAAAAAACCAACTCATATATCAAAAGTTGGACTTGTGAATATTTACAGTTAATTTTGTGGGATGGTTTTTGAATTTCCCCAGTGCGTTATGGCACTGCTCCTGACAGCCTCAATAGATTATGGTTTCAATTTATTTTCGAGTAATCTTTATACACCAGAGTTTGTTTTGTTATTTCTTATTTTATTTTATTTTTTTTCTTGTGGAAATGTCATGTTGTTAATTAAAAATTAAATATTTTTTGTGACCGCATGTTGTACAATGCTGCCATCTAGGGGTAAGATGTGACACCATTATAATGACGTAACATGACATGAATAATTCGCGCGTGCGCATATCAAGTAAAATGGCGGCATGGCGGTTATACGTAGGACAACGAAGGTTGGAAAATAATGATAGTTCCCTATATAATTTATTTGCTTGACGGTGAAATTTGTTTGTAGATTATAGCGGCTTTTATGACCTCAACAATTTCAGCAGGACTTCGAGAGAGTGCTACGAAAAACAGCAGCTCAAGCAGGTACACTTATTTTAACGATCAAAACAAGCAGTAATTTAGCGCCAACTAGGCCAAAAATTGAGGGGGACAACACACGATGATGAATAATTGAGGAAACATGTTGATAAATACTGTTTGGAATCACACATCTGCGCAGCTGATGTTTGCTGGTAAATACGATCATTTAAAACGCACCATATCTAGTTATTGCCAATGTAGCATTCAAGCTAATTGGAAAATTAAGTTAAACTTTGGAAATTCAATAATTACTACAAAGGGATGAAACCATAGTGCACCACAGTGGCCCATGAAACATTATTATTCCTTTTCATTTTAGCGGGTTTATAGTTGGAGAAAATGTTAACACTAACACATATATCTCGTCCCAAAACCACATTACACAGATTAAAATTGGATTTTTGCTCTAGTACCCCGCAGGAAAGAGATTTATTGCGTTTAAAATGTTTATAATTTCAGTATATACTTGAGAAAAATATTTTTTTTTTTGTGTCTTGCAGGTGCTATTTTAAGAAAACGACGGTTTAACCAAAAAAGAAGTGTTTTCTAAGGTAAAAGATCAATTAATTCATATTTTTCTTATATTTTAACATCCTGTTTTACCCTTTCCACCTACATACACGAATGATTAGTATGAGTTTTGCAGACAACAAAATATGTTGGAACAATAATTAACTCTGAGTTAAGTTTAAACTTTTAAATTGATTGGGGTATTGCCACAACTTTTGTCCGGAGTTTTTTTATGGTTGATAATTTGAATAGACCAGGACGTGCAGTTAGAGAAAACCCCAACATCAGTCCTATTATATTTGCCATGTTGCAAAATTGGTACAAAATATGTAACCACAAGAAGCCGTAAAAAGAGTTTCACTTCCACAATCAGTTAAATCACACCTAAACATAAATTTTATTACATGATAATATTACAACGTTTACCAACATTTATAGTTCGCTTACCTCTTACAATTAGACATATTGACTCAGATCAAGTCCTTACTCAGAGTGAACAAAAGTTCTCGTTGTGTTGTAGGGTTATATTAGTTCAAGAATTACTGATTTTTCAATTTCCACGTTACTTTTTAAAAAATTCAATAATAGTTAGACAAAGTTATTTCATTAAGCCTAAAATTGATGATGTTGATTAACAACTAAGGGTAACCCTAAAAAGCAGACTGTAAAATGTAGACCGAGTTTTCTACACACGGTCATGTACCCCACTTGATCATCTAGTTTTTTTAGGTTATGTAGAATTTCAAGGCACACAGAATAAATAGTAATAGGTAGAGCTTGCTTAAATTAGTTAAGGTTAGGCTTATTCTTACCGTAATTTAGCATAACTAAATGCAGAATTTGGACCTAACTCAACCAAATCTAACAAAACCAGAAGGGTACAGGACCGAGTCTAAAAAACTCGCAACTTAGTCTGCAGCATGGAGGTAAAAATAAACTAATCCAGCATGTTTTTAGTTGCTTTTATTGGCATTGCAAGTTTTTGCTAAGAAATTTCAATACAATACAAGTTAATCCAAACTATAATTATTAATCAAAATTAATATTGACATCAACTTTTAGGAAAATATTATCACGAACTAAATAGAATGGCTTCAGATCTTGGAGTAGGATAAATTTCTCTCTTCCCCAAGCTGTACCAATATCACTTAATGGCTGGTCAAAAAGAGCAAATGGAATTCTTAACTCGATTGAGTTTGGATCATGAGATTCTTTAAATTGTTTCAGTAAAATGGAGTCGATTGCAAACTCGAATGAGTATGGATAATGAGAACTCTCAAGTTGAGACAGGAAAGTGAACTTTGCCTCGCAATTCATAGGCCATTGCAAAATGTCATCCCAAGGCCCTTTCATAATACACAAATAGCACGACAGGTGGGTGCCTTTTCCTTGGCCATTTCCATTTGGGTAAATTTCAACAGACAATTTGTAACCAAAAGGACCACTAAAAAATGCATCACTTCGAACAAATCCATCCTTGTTTTCATTTTGCAGTTTACTGAAGTTCTCAATTTTCCAAATGTGGGTGTAACGATGTTTGACGATTGGAAATTCAACTTCTGTCTCTATCTTGTGTTTCAAATCTCTCGTTGTTTCCTTTAAGTTGTCTATATAAAACAAAAAAAGTAATAAAAATAACTGAAAGCTAGTCATAGATGTCATGTCCAGTTGGAGTATTTCAACGAGAAAGAACGACAAGTTCTAAAAATTATAAGATTAAAATAAAAAGAATAAAATTATACCAATTTCTTCTTTCGCATCTGTCAACTGTTGCTTTTGT